>PVJX010011926.1:0-51961 GCA_004027295.1 Dolichotis patagonum | reverse complement strand
AATTTCAAGTCAGGGATTGTGATGCCCCATCTTGTCTTTGTTGCCCAGGATTGTCTTTGCTATTCTAGGTCTCGTCTGGTTCCAGATAAATTTTAGGATTGTTTTCTCTAGTTCTGTGAGATATGTTATTGGAATTTTGATTGGGATGGCATTTGGTATAACAGTTTTGGAAGTATGGCCATTTTCACTATATTGGGATGGCATGTGGTGTAACGGTTATGGAAATATGGCCATTTTCACTATATTGGTTCTTCCTACCCAAGGGCATGGGATATCTATCCATTTTCTAATATCCTCTTCAATCTTCTTTTTCAGAGCACTATAGTTTTCAATGTAGAGGTCTTTTACATCCTTTGTTAGACTGACTCCTAGGTCTTTCATTTTTTGGATGCTACTGTAAAAGGTATTATTTCTCTGATTTCTCTGTTAGTTTGTTATTGGTATACAGGAAGGCTATTGATTTTTGAGTGTTATTGTTGTAACCAGCTACATTATTGAATTTCCTTATTAAATATAGTAGTCTTGGTGGAGTGTTTGGGGTCTTCTAAGTAGAATATCATGTCATCTGCAAATAACAATAGTTTAACTATTCTTTTCTATTTTTATTCTATTTTCTATTTTTATTCCTTTCATTTCTTTTTCTTGTCTAATTGCTCTAACTAAAGTTTCCAAAACTATGTTGAATAAGAGTGGAGACAGTGGACATCCTTGTCTTGTACCTGATTTTAGAGAGAAAGCTTTCAGTTTTTGTCCATTTAGTATGATGTTGGCTGCTGGTTTGTCACAGATGGCTTTTATCATATAGAGATAAGGCCCATCTATTCCAATTTTATGTAGGTTTTTTTTTTTTATCATGAATGGGTATTGGACTTTGTCAAAAGCTTTTTTCTGCATCTGTTGAGATGGCCATATGATTTTTGTTCTTGGCTTGGTTAACATGGTATATTACATGTATGCATTTACATATGTTGAACAATCCCTGCATCCCTGAGATGAATCTCACTTGATCATGGTGTACAATCTTCTTGATAATTTGCTGCAGTCTATTTAAGAATATCTTATTGAGGATTTTTGCATCAATGTTCATTAGGGAAATTGGTCTCTAATTCTCTTTGTGTGGTCCTTCTCTGGTTTTGGTATCAGGGTAATGCTGCTTCCAGGAATTAATTTTGGGGTATTGCTTCCCTTTCAATTTCATTAGAGAGTTTGAGAAGTAGTGGTGTTAGGTATTCATTAAATTTTTTGTGAAATTCTGCAGTGAATCTATCAGGGCCTAGGTTTTTCTTTGTTGGTAAGTTTTTAATTATAGCTTCTATTTTTTTTTTTTTTTTTTTTTGTACTGGGGATCAAACTCACAATCCTGCACTTGCCAGGCAGGCATTTACACCACCAAGCTAAATCTCTGGCCCCTAATTTCACTTATTGATATGGGGTTATTTAGAATTTTTGTATCTTCTTGATTCAGCTTTAGTAATTCATATGTATCTAGGAATCTATTTCTTCTATATTTTCCATCTTATTAGAATGCAAGTTTTCAAAGTAGGTAGAGATGATTCTCTGGATTTCTGCTGAGTCTGTTGTGATTTTCTTTCCTAATTGTGTGGAATTGGGGCTTTTCTTTTCTTTTTTTTATAAGGTTGGCTAAGGGTTTGTCAATTTTATTTAATCTTTGAAAGAACCAACTCTTTGATTCATTGATTGTTGGTATTGTTCCAGTCTCCAGTGTGTTAATTTTGGCTCTTATCTTTATAATTTCCTCCCTTGTACAAGCTTTTGACTTCTCTTCTTTTTCTAGAAGTCTGAGGTTCAACATTAAGTTGTTTATATGCACTTTCTCTGTTTTCTGATATGGGTATTTATGGCTATAAATACCCCTTAAGATTCCTTTCATTGTGTCCCACAAGTTCCAATATATTGCACTGTCATTATCAAACTGTAAAAGCTGTCTAATTTCTTCTTTAATTTCATCTGTGACTCATTGGTTGTTCAGTAGGGTGTTATTTGATTTCCATGTGTTTATAAAGTTCTTGTAGTTTCCTTTGGCCTGGATTTCCAGTTTCATTGCACTGTGGTCTGATAGTAGGCATGGGATCATTTCAATTCCTTTGCATTTACTGAAGCATGTTCTATGAACCAGTATATGGTCTATTTTGGAGAATGTCCCGTGTGCAGCTGAGAAGAATGTGTATTCTTATGTTACGGGGTAGAACACTCTATAGACATCTACTAAGTCCATTTGTTGAAAGTTTGATTTAGCTCTAATATTTCATTATTTTTTGTCTAGTTGATATGTCTTTTTGTGACATTGGGGCATTGATGTCTCCAAATACATTTGTATTAGAGTTTATTTGATTTTCCATGTTTGTAAGTAATTGTTTTACATAGTTGGGTGCACTTTGTTGCATATATATTTATGATTGTTATCTCTTCCTCTTGGATTGTTCCCTTTATAAGGATGTAGTGACCTTCTTTATTTCTCTTAGTCAGTCTTGGTTTGAAATTCACTTTGTCTGCAAATAGAATAGCTACCTCTGCTTTTTTCTGGGTTCCTGTCTCATGGAGTATTGTTTTCTATCCTTTCAGCCTATGACTTTCAGTCTATGAATTGCTTTCAATTGCTTTTTGAATTAAATGTGTTTCTTGTATGCAGCACATTGTTGGATATTGCTTCTTGATCCATTCTTCCTGTCTGTTTTTTGATTGGTGAACTGAGATCATTAACATTGATGGTTATAAATGGTATGTATTGACTTATCTTTGTCATGTTATTTTCTTGTTGTTGACTCCCCCCATTTTTTTTAAACCTCTACCTTTGATTGTTTGCTTTCCCTGGTGGATTCCTTCCATTGAGGTTCATGGAGATGTTGGCCTTATTATCTCTTTCTAGAATGTCCTTCAGAACATTTTGCTGGTTTGGTGGTCATAAACTTCCTCAGATGTTTTTTGTCTTGGAAGTATTTCATTTCTACTTCAACTTTGAAAGATAGTTTTGTCAGGTACACCAATCTGGGTTGAAAGCTAAGTTTTCCTTTAGAACTTGGAGTACTTCACTCCAAGCTCTCCTTGATTTAAGAGTTTATGCTGAGAAGCCAGCTGTAACTCTAATGGTCTTTCTTTTATAGGTGATTTGTTTCTGTTTTCTAACAGCTTTTAGGATCCTATGCTTGTGTTGTTTCTGGACTCTTGACTATTACATGCCTGGCTGTAGATATTTTCTGGTCATTGCTAATTGGAGTTCTATATGCCTCATTTATCTGAATGTCAAATTCTTTTTCTCTACTAGGAATGTTTTTTGTCATAATGTCTATGAATATTTTTTAAATGTCATTTGTGGTATCTCCTGCTGTTTTATTGACTCCACAAGTCATTCTTTCTTGTCTCATCTAGCAGCTGCTGGATTGATTTCTCACTGCCCCTTACTAATTTTGAGAAATCTTTCTTGTCCTGGTCACTAACTGCAAGCCTGTCTTCATTATCTGAAATCCTGTCCTCACATTGGTCTAATCTGCTTTGAATACTTTCAATGGCATTTTTATTCTCCTAGATATCTGCTTGAATCTGCTTTATGGATTTGATTTCTTTTCTGTGTTCAGTTTCCATTAATTTTCTTAAGCTCATCTATTTTTGCTTTTTTGTCTATGTGTACTCTAACATTGCTAAACATGATATATATTTTGGTAATCGCTGTAGTTATCTGTGAGATTATTTCATTTTTTTCCAGAGCCTAATTCAATTGCTTTGTTGTTTCTACTTTAGAGAGACCTGGTGCAGGGCTTTTGAATTGTCCTGCCTCATTGCTCCCTGGATTTGCCTTTGGTGAACTGGATTGTCTGAGGTTACATTTTGTTCAGGTATCTTTTCTTTTTATTTTCTCTTTTAAAAATTTACTATCATTTTCTCACTCTGCTCTAACCACATTAGATTTCTTTCTGTTCCTTAAAAAAGTTCCTTTTTCCATCATAGATCCTTGCCCCAGATCTTCAACTGGAATCCTATTCCCTCAGATTTCACAAATTGGCTCCTTTTGTTTTTCAATCTCATATCCTTGTCTGGCTGTACCCTACAATGGGACTACTCCTCTCCAAAGCACTGCTTTATATTTTACAGTACACTCATTACTACATTTTTCAAGTGGTTTACTTACCCTGTTTACATGAGGTTGAATGCTTACAGTATCTTAGGCAATGCTAGATCACTCCAAACCTCGAATACTGCCTGGATCCTTAAATGTTTGCCCAAGGAATTATGAAGTCATAGAAATGAACTCTGCTTCAGAAATAAAATAGAAGTATGATATTTAATGGTCACTTTTGTTTGTTTGTTTGTTTTTTAAGACAGGGGCTTGCTATATAGTTCAGCCTGGCCTCAAGCTCATGGAAGTCCTTCTACTTTAGCCTCCCAAGTGCTGGGATTACAGATATGAGCCAACACATCAGGCAGTAACCTATTCTTTAAATGCGTATTATTTCTATTCATATTTCAAGATAAGAAAGACAAGTTTAAAACTACCTGGGACACACAAGCAACAGAGCAGGACTACAATAGGCACCTTTTGACTAAAAGTCCCCTGGGTTCCAAATCCATCATTGCTACTTATGATTTATGGCTGTGATTAGAGGCTCTCAAATATAGTGGCTTAAATTAGGTAAATGCTGGCTTTTCTCACATATGCTAGTATATAAGTACATGATCCTGTTTTCGAGCTAGTAGAGAGGGAGAGAGGAATTTAGAGGGGTCCTGAAGCTTCAGGAAGACATGACCAGGCAGCCACATGTGCCACTTTCACCTTAGGAATTAAGAAAAGCCAGTAAATGTAATGACTAGCTTAATGTGTAGATTAAAACTTGGCAAAGTGTGTCACAGAGAGGAGGACAGGGAGACTAGATGTGGTCAGATGAGCAGTCTTTGGCTTTGTAACATCCCATTAGGTAGAGGTTATCATCTTCATTTTACATTATGGACAAACTGGGGTCTAAAGAGCATCATCACTTATTGATCTTAATGAAATAGTTTTCACCTGTAAGGAAAGAGGCGCATTCATGGCATGACTGCATATAGTTTTCCACTTTATCATTTCCCTGTCACTTACATGTCTCTTAGATGGGTTTTACGCCATTTTCATCAGACTTGACAAATGTCATTCAGCCTTGACTTCCTAGAGAGGTTTTAACCAAGGAGGTCAGGAAGTAGGCAGAGGTAGGTGTCCAGAAGAATGGGACCTTGTCTGGCTCTCTGATAGCATAGCTTGCCACTTCCTGTACATACTAGGTTAATGAGGGCCCAGCCTTCCAGCTCACTGTGTACTAACACAGAAGAGCTTGGGTCTCAGGTGAACAGAGTTGAGTGCTCATGGAAGACCATGTAAATAAGCGGTCAGGAACTCTGCCTGCTGAGTAACAATGGATTGTCACCAAGTCAATCCATTCTTGTTGGCTAGGATAACCCTTGTTAACAGCTGTTATCACAATGTAATTATTAGAATCCCCTCAAAGGTACCCCAGTGTGGATGCTAAGTTATACACAAAGCCTAACAACAGGTCTATGTTACCATTGGTCCTAAGCCTTAAAAAATGCTGACGCAGAAGTATGGAGATTTGAAAGGGTAACTGAGCAGGGGACATGTCTAAATCTTAGTCCCAGAATTTGATTGCCATTGTAAAGTCCCAGCGAGATACTGCTTATTATTCCACAGTTAAAGTGGCCAATAACTCTCTTCTGGACAAACCCCCAAAATAGTTACAATGGTTGATTTAATAATTCATTCCAGATTGCAAAACAAAAAATGGCTTGGATGGTGTGTTATGCTACAGGGTCATTAACAATTAAAATGCCTTGAAACAGAAACACGCAGAGTCACAAATTATTTAAACCATGTAAGATTTTATAAAATTCTATCTGTAAAAGGCAAGCAATAAATGACTTAGAAGCCATCTATTTAAAATCTGTGTCCTTTTATTTCAGTGATATTCTCACTTTTCAAAACAAAATTGAGTTAGTCTGCTCATGAAGTTTCTGAAAAGTTACTATTGATCAAAATTTACTGCATTTATAGTACAATAGCACAATTCTATGCCCCAGAGGTCACCATAGACACATATCGACAAACCAGACTCTCCCAAAATTACGGAAATTTGTAAAATGACAACTCTCTAGGAACTTTGCAATTTGGAATCAGAAGTACATAATTAAATATCAACACATAAAACAAGTACCTGTTTCTTGTAGTTAGTATGAAATATAGGACATTTTCATTATCAAAGGGTAATGACTGAAGGAAAAAGAAAGCTACTTAAAGTACCCCTACTTAAAACAGGAACCAGAGTATCATGGTAACAAAAGTTTCTTGGTGAAATTCAATAAAATTATAAACCATGCAGATTTTGGTATTTCTGACAAAATCATACTTCAGTATCAACTTGAAGAAACTATCACTTGATATTTAAATTTTACACTATGGCCACAAAAACATCACTTAAATATGTCTCAGGACTTTATCAAGGAATTCTCGTAAACTATTTCATATGCTTTCGTAACTTTTTTTGAAGGGCTCATCTCAGCCTCCAGGCCCTTGTGTTATTGGTCTGAACCTAACAGTACTTCCCCAAAGTCTCCAAATGTGTGAGTTTAATCAGTTCTATACTTCCATACACCTCATGAAATAATATACCATTGACAAGATTTACATTTTTATATTTGTCTTAGTCATTTTCCTGTCACTGAGACAAAATACCCATTAGAGGGTATTAGAGGAGCAGAGATTTATTTTGGCTTATGCTTTCCATCGCACTGTTGGCTGGCTTCAAGGCAGAGACATGGTAGGAAGGCCTAGGCTGAGGAAAAGTGGTGGTCTAGAAGTAGAGAAGGGAGAAGCTGGGGACAATAACACAACCTTCCAGGTCACACCCCTACCTCCTCCAGGACCTACCTTCTAACAACACATTCAGCTAATAAACTCATCAATGGATAAGTCTAGGGCTGAGCATAACCCCCATGATCCAATCATCTTTCACACATGAGAATTCGGGGTACATTTTAGATAGGAACTATAGCAATGTTATAATCAGTTTGTATTGTGTAACCATGCATTGCTGAATATTCCAAACAACTGGTAAGCCTGCAGTCTGAACAACAAAGACATTAATGTAATTGGGATCAAGACTAATGAGTGTTTTAATGAGAAATAAGTTTATCAGATACCCTTCTTTTAGTACTCCACATCTCAATCAACACCACCAAGCTCTCAGATAATGAACACTAGGGTACTGAAGGCCCCTTGTACTTCCAACTAGAGTCCCAACTCCACTGACTTGTAGTGTAGACTCGAGCAAGTCACTTTGTCCTCTAAGATGCCCAAAATGAAGTTATCTTTCTAGGATCCAGAAATTTCTATGTATGTTTTCAAGCACATGTTCTTAGGGAGAATGATCATATATCTCTTTGGATCGTTGAGTCCAAATCTAGAATCTCTAAGTAGTTAATTTGTTTTCTGAGCTTGCTTCCAATATTGACATCCTGATTTCTGATTTTACCTGAGAAAAATTCTCCATTGGGAATGAAAATAGAAGATTACACCCAGAGAAAGAACTGTAAGCCATTATTAAGTGATGAACCAGCAGTAGCTCATAGTCTATATCCCAATAGCTCACAATCTATATCCCAGAACATCCCTGGAACCTGTTTTAAGAAACAAATTAAAGTTTTTTGAGTTTATCATTTTAGAGGAGGCAGAACACTATATAGAAGCTTTAATGATGCATGTGTAATTGTGAATAATTAGAGAAATATAGGGGCACTCCGATGAGTCTATTTCCAAGGATTTCAAATATCACTAAATAACTACTAGCCTAAATTGTAAGTGCTGCAAATACCAGAGCTTGGAAGACAGGAAATGACATGTATTATGGGCAGAGCAAGTAGGCTCTCTGACAACAGCGATAACTTGGCTTCTAGTGTTTGGAGTCGACATCACTACAGCTGTAACTATATTAAACACTGAAGGCTAAGTCAACTCCAGAGACCTCAATATGATATTTATATAGTAGCAAATACCAGAAAGAAGAGAAATTTTTTAAGTAAATAAGCTCCATTTTTTTCAAAGCTCTTTAGAATCTCCTTTGGACTTAAAGGTCTGAGTCTCATTCAAAAGTGAGAGACTCGAGATAAGGAAATCTGGAGTGAGATCACTTCACTAGTGAATTCCTGCACTCAGGAAATCTTGAATGACAGTATTCAACAGCACATACGGTAAAGCCTATAATTTCAGGTACCTGTTTACATTGTTTTTAATTTAGCATTCATCGCCCAATAGAGCCTATCTATCTCTTGGTGTGGAGTCTGAGAAGTTTATGCAAAAATGAGAAGTAAGCTATACAGATCCAGTTAATTCAAATAATCTGAGGTTAGAATATGGGCACTGAGTAGAGATCTGCTGAGCTGCTTGCTCAGCCATAGAAACTTTTGGAAGTTTAATGGGCACTGAAAAACCAAACTTGTTGGACTCTCGCTCAGACTATGCTTCCTAATAGGGAAGAAATACAGATAAAATCATTCAATGTGTATGGGAAAACAAGGCATAGTTTTATTAATGCACCCCAGTATTGAGATTCCAAGTGAACAAATATCGAGTAACTGACAATAAGGAATTATTTTCTCTTGCTGAACTGCCATGAGTTTATTAAAGTAATTGATTTTTGAAAATTACACCAAAGCGAAAGGAGATTAAGTCTCAGATGAGATTTAAGTACTTAAGACATGTAAGGGTAGACATTTTGTTACCAGCTTTTGAAGTATTTGTTCTCCCTTTTTAAGGAGCTCCTATTTTTTGATACGCTTCTCTTTTTTCTCCTAATCATTTCCATCTAAGGCTCTAGGGATGGACTATGCACTTAAACACATGACTGTGTAATTGCAGCACTGCAATCACAGTGCAGTTTCCTTTTGATCACAGTGATTGGAAGAACAACAAATGGACTGAGGTGGACAGTGAGTCTCTGGTCTTTGGGGAAGACTACAGAGAACTTTTATCTACACTCAAACTCAGGGTTGCTACAGATGCTCTACCTCAAGAGGAGAACAAGTAGCTGCAGGCACCATCTTACGAAGCCTGGTAAAACAGAGTCAAAAATTGAAAAGAAACAATCTTGAAAGCATCATTATGTCCCAACTTCAGCCATGCCTGGTACTAGCCAATCCTTGACTTTCCTGCCATGTGATAAATTCTAATTGCCAGCTTGGGCCCCATTTTCTATCACTCAGAATAAAATAATCATTATTCAATAAAAGCACTTTGATTTCTGCTGTGGCTTTTGAACAATTTATTTTAGGATGAATATGTTGGGTAGCTGCATTCTGTCCACTTTCAACAAAGACTGACTTCTGAGGCTAACAACCACCAGTGTGGTTTTGTCACACAACCCTATAGGCACTTCTTTGAGACCACCGAACAGATGTCCTTGGGACCTGAGGAGAAAGGTATGAACTCGTGTTTGCTGGAACCTAAATCTGGGCAATGAAGTTCTAAGAAAGTGATCTTCTAAGGCAGCTGCAGGAATTAAATGTGAGATTCACCATCAATGAACTAAATCTGGAATAAGAATTGAGACTGATCTTGCCTGATATAGATGTCATGGCTCATAAATATTGTAAGTAAAATATCACCATTCTTACTCATCAAAATTGATCAAAAACCAGCACAAAACCTGTAATAGCACTTTATTACAAATATGTATTTTAGATCATTGTGTCACTACTTTATTAATATGAATAGTTTTCCCTTTAGAATGCTGGAGATGTAGTCATTGGCAGTTCAAACTTCTGAATTTCTAGGAATTTTGAGTGGTGAGATCACTGTCATGATTCCCATTTACAGGAAGCTGCTAGCTCAGTGGGATTGACCAAGGTACTGTTAGCACCTTCAACAGTTACCTGGCTTCCCCCAACCCCTGCCCAAATAACCCTCCATCCCCTAACATTACACCACCCGGCATCTGCTTTGCACTAGCAACACTTGCAGATTGTCAGCCACACACAAGTGTGATGATTTTACCCAGCCTGCATCACTGACCATGAGCTCGGAGAAAATAAAGTAGGTGATCAACTGAAGTTGGATGAAGAGAGCAAAAGGGAAAATACATGTTTTGAACTTCCTTTTTTACAGTGCAGCAGCACTTTACATGGTGTCCCTTTAATGGAGATAGTGTAACTGGGGCTAGGGACCGTTCTCCTCCACTTACTTGAGCCTGGCAAAGCCCCATGCCAACCCCCCAACCTCTGTCCCAAGGCCTACTACCTGGAGGCAGAGATAAGGAAAACAAAGACTCTTGAGCCCACCTTGAAAAACCCCGAAGTCCCAAAGGATGCACATGTGCCAGGTTCTCTGGCATGACCTAGACAGCAACGTTTTTTCAGTTGGATCTTATTGAAGGTTCATGCATATGTACTGCACCTTGTACATACAATTATAACAGAGAATTATGAGAAACAACATGTACAGTAGATACAGCTGACATGACTCAGCACCTCATCAATCATGCCAGTCATGTACCGGAAGCCTCAAGAAGTGCACTAGAACTGGAGCACCAGTTTACATTCTTCAACCCAACATCTTCAGCACTCACGCCATTTTCTTTTCCATTGGTGCAAGCCCCCCTAATCTGAGAATACTGCCACCAAGTTCAAACTTCGCTGCTTTTTCCTTACCGTGTGTGCCATATCCATTTTTTCACGCACAAGAACCCAGAAACCCATCTGGGACCCCCTCACTCATGTAGCACTTTGACCCAAACTTTTCCTCTGTTCTTCAAACAGGGATAAGTTACTCCATCCTTTTGTTATGATGTATTAGTTACAACTGTGTGTCACAGTAAGAGACTGCAATATGCCTACAGTGGCTTTCACAAGAAAGGCATTTAGGTTTCCATGTAATAAGCCCAGAGGCAGAGGGGTTAAGTGAGGTACCAGCTGAACAAATTGAGGTTCTGTTCATAAGAAGGAAGCAGTGAATGCATCTTAGAGGCAACCAGCAGTGTTTACCATTGCTGAAGAAAGATTAGGTAGAAATCAGGTAATCAGGAAAAAACCAAAAACCCAACAAATGAACAACAACAAGAAGTCAGGATCTGAACCATGGACTGGCCAAAGCCCATGTGTTCTCCAGTACAGTATGATTCTGGATGACCTCAGACAGCGGGAGGGCACACAGTGCCCAGGACTGTAAACACGAGGTTAGTAACCTAACCCTGAGAAGAAAAGTGGAATTACCCCATTACCACCATCACCACCACTTTTGGCACCATCGGATCCACCCTTCCGTTGTGCCTTTACTCAAACTGACCTTGGGGTCTTTCTCTGGAGAGGCTATCAGCACTCGGCCTGCCTGCTGGGGGTTTGGGGCAGTGGTCCTGGACGTTTACAGAGTGCCTTATACATGATACACTTTTTATGCTGGTAGGCAGATTAAAGCCTAAGTGTTGATCTGTGACAAGTTGTTTCTACAACTGGAATTTTTTTTCAGTACTGGAGATTGAACCTAGGGCCTCCACACTGAACTACATTCCCAGGCCATTTGAAATTTTAATTACGAGGTAGGGTCTTTCTAAGTCCCTAAATTTGCCCAGGCTGGGCTTGAACTTGCTATCTTCCTGCTGCAGCCTCCTGGAGCACCGAGATTACAGGTATGCATCACCACATGTGGCAGGAGCTCTTGTGCACACACGTGTGTGTGTATGTGACTGAGGATGGCACCCAGGGCCTCACACATGCTAGGCAAGTGGCCTGCCACTGAGCCACAACCCCCGACCCAGGCTTATTCAGACTGAGAGGATCTTTTGGGTGGTTGTCTGAGCTCTCTTCTTTCTTACCAAAATAGCTATCCTCTTGGAGAGGTCCCACTGGGAAGAGTTAGGTTTGGGCATTACATGCACAGGGAGGGTGCAGCACAATCTAACGTGAAATAGCAGAAGAAATTTGTCACTCACAGGTCCAGGCGAGAAGAGTGGGATGAATGAGGGCTGACAGGCAGTCTGCAGACACAGGGTGATGGACTGGCACTGCAAAGCACAAGAGGGCTGGGGCCTGGGTGGAGACTCTGGGCTTTCTTTCTCACTGTAGACCTTCCCCAGGGCTTGTGGATTGGCTAGTTTAAGGAAAGCATGTGCTACAAGAGGAACTTATTCATAAGACTGTGGTGTAGACCATTAAGTTCATCACCCTCAGCAGCTGTGGGATAGACTGGGTTTGAGTTAGTGAAAGGAGAAATAAGCAGACTACTTCACAAACCACTGCACAAAGAAGTTTTAACTAGGCCAAAGAAGGCAGGGTATCACTGGGTTTCAAATCACTTATGTCAGGTCTAAACATAAATGCTGAGGCAGCTGCTCTGTTATAGAAAATTATGGCATCTTTACTTACTAACTGGGTCTCAATATAAAGTTTATAGTTTCTTCTAGGAGGAGAACACCATTTGCATTGGCCCATGTTCCATGCCAGCAGGTGTGGACATCAATTGCTCATCACACAAAATCACTGTTTTACTCGTCAACTGCAGGGTATTGAGGGGAACTAGAAAGGGGTCAGGAAGATTGTTAGGAGTGGTACATACATGTCAGGAAGGGAAAATAATTGCGTGCTAAGCGTCTTGACCAAAATTTACCTCCCAAATTCCTGTTTGCAGTGTGTTTTGCTTTTTGAGGAGCATAAATGTCAATGTACTTCATTTAACCAACACCGCTAGAAAAGCATAATTACAAGAAAGGGTGGTTTTCAGTCTAGTTTACATCATCCAACAATAAGAATATGCTGGCAAATAACTTCCATGAATATGTAACATTACTTGAGTTTGCAATATGGCCCAGCCTAAAATGGCTAAATGTATGATGGGAATTAATACATAAAATGTAGTTTTACATTTAAAAATTTTTCTGAAATAGTCACATATTTACCAATAAGTTTTTCTGGATCCATTTGTAATTTACCTACCTGATTTCCATCATCTGTAAATATTTTAGTATGCATTTTCTACAGACAAGGACATTCTCCTATAGAACCAAAATACAACTATCAAAATCAGGAAGTTAACCCTAAGGCACTGCTACCTTTTAATTTGTAAAATTAAAATTTGTAAAGTTCTCAATTAGCCAGTTATCCCAACAAAGTCATTTATGGACCAACACTCTAGTTTTGAATCATGCTTTGCATTTGTGATGTTTGTTAGGCTTTTAGTCTGGAATTTTTTCTCAGTTTTTCTTTGATTTTTCCGGACTTGACTCTTTGAAGGTCACAGACCAGTTACCTTGCAGAGTGTTCACAAATTTGTGTCTTTTTAAAATGTTTTCTCACAGTTAAATTGAGGCTATGCACCATCAGCCGGAATACCATGAAGCTCTTCTAACTGGTTCCTGTCAGGTGCATAGGATTTCAATTTGTCTCATTATTGATGATGTTGATTTACTTTGACCACTCAAGTCAGGGTGTGTCTACCCGATGTTCTCATGGTGGAGCTACTCTTTATACTTCTGCAATTAGGAAGTGTTGGTAGAGAAATCCTTTGAAATTATCAAACTCTCTTTTATCTATTTTTAAAATACCTGAATGGATTTATAGTTTCCTATTTGTTCAGAGTGGTACAATCTGTCACTATCATTATATTATTTACTCTGATCCATTAACTTTCCCCAGTTTGGCTCATATGCATCCTTTCCAGCTAGCTTGAGTCACTGGGATTCATCCTTGTCACTTGCTTTTCTGGATCAAGATGCTTTAGGCTCATTTTACTTTTATTTTTCCAGCTCTGGAATACTCCATTTCTCAATGAGCTCTGGTTCTTTTTAAGGGAAGATGGCTTCTAAAGACCACACAACCTGGGTTTTAGGATTATCAGTACTGCAGGCAATATATGTATGCACACACATTTGCATCTATTTTGTCATATCTATGTATATTAAAAACCATGAATTCACACTGATTTTATTCCAATTCAACACACAGCTCATTTTGGTTTTCTTTGTCTCTGCATTTGTAATTTCTTGTACTGATTCTAAAAAACTGTTCTCTGCTCAATATGTTTATTCATATATAATGCAAAATTCACATAAATTCATATACACACATTCCAATCCCATGCATGCACTCAACTTTCCACCTCTGCCACTACGAGGAGTCCCCAGTACTCACCTCACTCAGGCTGTAGCTGGACTATGTCTTGAATGGATGCTGTATTAGGGTTTCACTAGAGGAACAGAATCAATGTAAAATACAGTATGTGGGGGCCTCCACGTCAACGGTCTTGTCTTCTCTTCCACTGCTCTGTTGAGGGTAATGGGTAAGGGACTCTGAGCATCTTTAAAGGAGTACAGTGCAGCCTAGAAGTGCTTTCTGTCCTCACTGGGTGAGGAGGACACTAGGTCTGAGGAACACCTGTTGGCTTAGTCTTGACACAGCAAAGGGAGCACACTGGCTTGGGTCCTCAACACCAACTGCACCCCAGAGTGAATAACTGCACCCCAGAATGAATAACTGCACAAATCTTTTCGATGGGCTCCGAGACCCCTGGGCCTTGAATCTGGTCTCCTTTGCTATCTGAGTAACTTCACTCTCAAAACTACTTCTTTTCTGTGATATAAAAGATAAATCTCCTGGGAGGCGTCATCATTCATTTTCAAAGTTTTGAAAATAAATTTAGGCCTCATGACTATTTAAAGAGAACCCCTGCTGTGTAGGAGAGGAGATAAATATTATCACAGATTCTTTGAGAATCTGGATGATTGTTTTATCCTTGGCAGAATTTCAAATGGTTATCAAGAAAAACGTAAGTCCTTTTAATAACTCAGTACGTTTATTTACAAGCCTAGGAGGTGACAGAAGTTTGCATCACTGCACGGGGAGTAGTATTTCTGCAGAACTGTGGCACAGTGAGCGCTGACACCACCACGGAACTGACTGGATCCCCAACTGTGCACTGGGTACTCTTAAGCAGGGTCCACTGCACCTAACGGCCCCTTCCTAATTTCTAAATCTCTTGGCTTTAGAAAACATAATGTTTCTAGAAAAGATTAGGCAAGTTTTTAACTCTTAAGAGTTCTTACCAAAAAAAAAAGGCACAATGTGACTGAGATCAGGTGAAACCTTGATATCGCCTTGAATGAAAGTATGGAAGCTCAGAGTACTCTCCAAGCAGTCAGCAGACCTCCTTCCTGTGGTGCTGGCCTCTCCATGGCAGTCCTCATTGCCTCATGAGCTTTGGGGCCCAGCGTTGTTTGGACAACTGGAGAGTCCCCCACTTCTTTGGAAACAGGACATTTCTAGGCATTGTGATAACAGAAAATTAAGGCAAACTGAAATCATTTACTCAGTCTCAGGACCCAAGGTGTCCTGTGTTTTCTGTCATCAAAGAAGCAAGGTAAATGTGTCCCAAAAGGCCTATCTGTCCTGAATACAGCAGGGCTCCAAGTGGAGGGAAACAAAATAGGACTTCTGTGACAGGAGAGCTGATTTATAAGGTAATATTTTAAACAAAAATGATTAACAAATTAAAAGTGAAAATTTCTAGACAAAACATCTTGTTTAAGTTCTTAAATTTATTGCTACATAAAACAAAGACAAAAAATTTAAAACTCTTTTGGGATGGTTAAGGATAGGAAAGGATGTATCATTTTCTGATGATAAACCCTGATAGACACAATGTCTTTGAAGATGAATAAAACTGCGTTCACTGAATTCTTAAAACACAAACATACACTAGGCAGAATTTTAGTAGATTGGTTTTGCTTCAAGAAAAAAATAAAAACCATGGAAATCCCAGTGTGGTTTACTTAATTATTTTGGCAGAAAAACAAAGAGATCTTTCTTCAAACTGTAGTGTGCATAAGAATCTCCCAGAAACCTGTTTACAATGCAGATTCCTTGGCCTCATTCCAGAAGACCGCTTCAAATGTCCCAAGCGCATACTTTAAGAAGCAAACAACCAAGGCAAAAAGAGAAAGGGTGTAGTGGGAGGTACCTGTGTGGGCTGAAGTAGCTGGGAAAGGCAGGCCATTCCTCTTTTGAAACTAATAATAAATAAAATAACTATACCATATTCAGGTTGCAAATAAGCAACACCAAATATTATAATCCAGTTACTCTAACATGTTACCTCTTACCCATTATTTATTTCCATTGTTTGTTCAGATGCCTAATTTTACAGTTATAATCTGTAATTCTGCATAAGCTCTAATTTATATCTCTTCTGGTCCCCAAAATCTAACTGTAAAGCATTCCATATTGTTCTATCCATTGGTTTTATTTACTCTAACATTGTTTTACTACAGAACATTTAGTTAGTTTCCAATTTTACTATGTTGAATACATTCACTACTACAACCCTTTGACATGCTGGATCACATCCTTAAGGAGGACCCCTTCACACCCAGATCTGGTCTTTTACCCCATGAAATTGTGCTTCTCTTGTAAGCATCATCTCAACTCTGCACCCAAATTTAGACCATCAGCCTCAGAGATGGTGCTACTACCAGCTAGAAAGCGAAATTTTCACTCAGTCCCATTACTGCAAGACGTTAAGAAGAAAGATGTGTGTGTGCACCCATATATACACATGTGTGCATGCTAGCAATTGTCCAGGTCTCTGGAATCATGGTAAAAAGCAAACAAAAATGAACAGCAATCTCTCAAGGCTAAGAGAAAAGTTTCTAAAGATTAAAGGAGACTTTGGGAAATGGAAAAAGAGAAAATGAAAAATAAAATGCATTCTAAAATTTTGAAAAAATGGTATCTAATATTTATTGAGTGCTTATTATTGGGGATTTTTAAGGAATTTGAATAAATAGCATCTGTCTACCCTGATCAGATTCTAAACCAGAGTAAGACAAGCAGCATTAGTGCTCCAAACAGCCTGTTATTGACTACAGCTGAGATAAGAGAAGTGACTAATTTCTCTGGACACAAGCTTTTCTCCAGTTTCCTCTAGGGCAGTGGTGGAGAACCTATAGCACGCACGTCACGGTCAGCTGTTTGTTATCCTTGAAAGCTCTAAAAGGTTTCTCATCACTGCTCTATTAAGTGCAAGGTTCTGGGCAAAGAAGTCTTTGGGCTTCTACCTGAACCATAAATATATATTTATATTTGTAACAAAACTCATGGGTCTGTGTGAGGTACTGTGATTTACCAATGAATGTGTGAACAACTAAGAGTAAGGAAGAATCCTTACATGTTTATGATTGAATCAGTGTTTGTGAAGATCTTCAATGCTACGGTATCTGGCACCATTTCATAGTATTCAGAAACAACTTACTCATGCAAGAGTCAATCCAAAGTACGGTGGTTCTGTATCTTGCCCAATTAAAACCAAAACAAAAATGCTGCCAATCTGTAGGAAACATTTGTTCTCTGTGTTGCTTCTCCTGGCGCCTGAACAGGGCCCCAGGGCCCCAGAACCACCCATAGATGTGTGTCCCAGGACCCTGCGGGGCTTCTTATTGAATCCTCTTGGAGCACAGCAGGTGTCATCCCAAAGGCAGCCAGAGACTGAAGCCCACCTGATCCTCATCCAGAACCCACTACCCGTCCAGCTTGTCTCAGGCCTGGAAGGAAGCTGTGGCCAAGGCTGAGACAGGCCTAAGATCGGTGACCTCCTAAGTGTGAGCCTGGCCATGCTGTAAAGCAGAGGCAACTGCTCACTCTCCGAGAGGAAAAGGAGGAAGTACACATGCACCGTCAGTGTCTTCAGCCCGGTGCTAACTAGATTAGGTCACTTCTCAGTAGGGGAGGGGATGGACAGAAGCCAGGACAGTCCCGGCAGTGGAGCTCCCTCCATATGGACAGACACATCAGGAAAGGGGGGGAAATGTTCCCAAACCCATCGGTGCCCGAGTTTAAGTACTCTGCATACTAGCTCAATCCACGATAAATCTACAAGTACATACCTCTGTCTCTGTTTTACCCACAGCTACACGGCACTAGCCGTGTAGAGGTGAGTAAGGTTCCCAAGACTTCACTGTTAGTGGTAGGACTAGGATTTAAACTAAGCCTATCTGGCTGGTGAGGGGCAGGAGTAAAGGAAGGCAGTAGAGGAGAAGAAGAAGGGAAGATGAAGCAAACACTAGTGCCTCTTACCTCCGAGTAACTGGCAAGACGTTCAGCTTCTTCTTTATAACCCTGTGAGTAAATACTGCCTTTTTCCAGACCCAAGAAAGCCTTAATGGAAAAAGCCTCAATTTGTATTCCCATTTGAAAAAAATTTCTCCTTGGGTGCAATGAAGCTTATCTTCACTTTTGTAGAGATCAACTCTGACACTAACAGGTCACTAGAGAATGCTATTACTCAATCCACAAGACAAAATGCTTCCTTTATTATCTTTTTAAAGACCCCAGCAAGTTTTCCACTTCAGGACCACGAAGCAATCACAGGGTCCTATAGGGATTATCAATCAGTCATCCTTAAAGAGCTCCAAATTTCATCCTGTACTTCCCCTTTTTATAAAGGGTCATCTTCACAGAGCAAGCTGAGCAATGTTCCTACCTCCTCATCTTAGTCTACCAAACTTAAAACTGACCCAAAATGGAAGTGGAGAAACAGGAACTCACTACCGATAAAGTCTTGATCGGCTTATGTAACTCATTATTTTTTCCCACTTTACCACTGGCAAGTAAGGCAGAGCAAGTGTGTAGGCAAAGGCCTTTGTTTCCAATCTAACCTCAGCTGCTGCCCTACTCTCCAGAGGACAGCAAAGCAGCACAGCTTTCGGCGTAATGCGAAAGCTGTGTCCACAGTCAGAAGACCTGAATTCCAATGTTTTCTTGCTGTGTCACCTTGAGGACACCACTGTCTCCTCCCTAAGTAA
The DNA here is from genome assembly GCA_004027295.1 of Dolichotis patagonum. Classification (NCBI taxonomy): domain Eukaryota; kingdom Metazoa; phylum Chordata; class Mammalia; order Rodentia; family Caviidae; genus Dolichotis; species Dolichotis patagonum. Next base: position 33,128 of record PVJX010011926.1, on the reverse strand, counting down.
TATAATGGTGATTTATACCCTTAACTTTTCACTGATTCTGTGTACAGAGCAGACCAGGAATAGAAAAGCGGCTTCTGCCAAGTTGCTTTGGCAATGCTCTCAGCTTTCGGTAGGATCTGTTACCGGAGATGTTGAGAACCTGGTATTCATTAACCAAAGGATTGGCTACCTGGGACAGACACCAAGTAGGACAGACAGAGTAAGACCTGTAGAGTAGATTTAGCATGACATATAACAGGGACTTAACGCTTACCCTATTCAGCCACAACCTGACAAACATAACAGGCCTCCTTTGACTGTAATTCTGCTCCTATTTACAGGTATGGATAGCACTCACTGGTCCCGTGGATACCACAGGGAATGGCAAGAGGAAATCATGAAGGCAGAATCCTATCTGCAGGGGATTTGAAAAATAACATCAAACTTCTGCATCTGCTGTCCCCTGCCCCCGTCCCTGGAGAATAAACTGATTTGACATTCAGGCTCCTCTCTTTAGCTTCTCTGGGATATTCTCTGTGATATTTAATAGGTGCTTACCAACATGTATGTACTGTTTGGAGTAAACAGTGCTTTCCTCTCACTGAAACAATGCTGAAAGGGTTACTGAGATTGTAGGTTAGTCTACAGAAACTATTAGCAACAGCTGAAACTTACTTCATTTATATAAACTTGCCCTGCGTGTTAGCTCATTTATCTATGCTGTAGGCATTTAACAAAGCAGTTACCAGTACTGGTAGAAACCCTGATTCCTTTACTAACTAGACATGTGATCTTTGGCAGCTACTGTCTTTTGGTGCCTTTTAAAGATTATAATAGTGTCTCTCAATAATTTTTCTAGGATTAACCTAAGATAATTCACTATCCAAACTAGTTCCAAACTAGTTTTGGATAGTAAAACTATCCAAAAAAGTCCCTCGCATTTAATGTGCACTCAATAAATGCTGTTTATTTACTGCTACTGTCTTAGTCTTTTCTGTGTGTACCTTTCCTGTTCTCTACAACCAAAGAGCTTACTTATGTAAAACAGAGGCTCACTCATCCTCTCGAGTAGTCTTGTGTGTCATTATAAGGACAACTATGTTTGGTGTGGATGGCAGATGGGAATTAAAAAGGTGGCTGAGGAAATGAAGGAGATGTGACTAGTGTCCCTCCTGAGACAAGGCTCAGCTCCTTCTATGCACAAATGGCCTCTTCCTTAATCTACTCTGGTATATCCTCCACACTCGTAGATTCTAGTTACTTCTAGTTTTGCTTCCTCATCACTTTACCATGGCAAGATTATGTACAACTTTTAATATCACCCTGAATACAAACATTTTGCTTTGGGTCCCCATGTCCTATTGAGAATTTTCTATTTTCCAACCTAAATTAGCCAACCTGCATAGACTATTTCATCTTTAGCATAAGGTCAATGGTCAACCAAAGAATGGACAGGCCTTGAGTCAGGTGCCCACACCAATCCAATCAGCTGTGGCTGAGAGGAGTGTACTTCTGTGACCTTCATTGTCTCATTCCATTAGGACTGGCAGGTGTTGGGAAATAATTCCTCATAGATTTGTGCTTCTTCACATCTTTTGAGCAAGAAGCATGGACAGCATTGTTCTGTACCATCTCTTCAACGATAGCAAATGATATACAGAAGATTCTGCTCCTCTCTTCCCAAATCAGTTTTGTTTCTTGCTTAAGATAATGACTTGGTTGGGAGTAGGCTAACTAGCACCTCTTTACAAGACTGGGGTTTCTTATTCGCTGATTTTCTCAACTGTGACACAACTTATCTTGCACTAACCTTGCACTATCACTTGCACCAACCTCCACATGACTGCTAAGACACAGGGGCAAGAGAAACTGAAGCAATTATGAAACTTTGGCTGCTCAGTCATGAGTAACAGGATGATCCTTCGTCTCTGACCTGTCGATTGGACACATTCTTCCAGAATCTAAGATAAATATTATCTTACATGCAGCAAAACAGACATTTCCAAGTTCTTCACAATGAGGAGGGATGTTTCAAGAACAATGGCAGACACTATGATTATCTGCCTAATGCCGCATTATGTTCTGCTTTTTCCGTAGAGTTCTGCTTATAAATGCGTAAGATTTGCTTTATGGGAATTTTTTTTTTTGGATGAAAAAGATGCATTATATAGCAATTGGAAATACAGAAAGACAAACACAAAGCACTGCACACTTCTCAGGACTGGCAGGCTGATTAGGACCTTTGATTACCATGGTGATGCTGGCTGAGCCAGGCAGACACTGTCCTAAGACAACTGTGCATTTATGTAGCGTGCAATCCTCTTGGTGCCCAGCACACTTTCAATTAGCTCATTCTGTGAGTCACTACAGGGTAGGGCTGGCAATTCTACACTGGTACTTAGTTCTTACAAATCCTTACTAAGACAGTCAGCAGGATTCACTATGGCCAGCATGTTTACCAAAACTTATACAATACTTTTCAGTATTCAGAGTAAATGCTGTGCCACAGGAAAGTAATGCTTCAGAACTGACTACTTTAAATTCTACTTTATCGGTGAAAATTCAGTGGATGTTTACATGTGAATGTCTTGGGGGGAAAGGGAAAGGGAAAGATAGAAGATAGTATAGGAGATTAAAGTGAAACAATTTTTGCTTCTGTTCTCTCAGTCTCAACTCTAGAAAATAAATTCTAGAAAATTTCTCAGTTGAGAGACCATTAGAGGTTCCTGGGGCCAAAGGCATATAGCCTGCTAAAAGATCTGCAATCAATAATTCAACATAGCAACAGATATTCTGGGGTTAAGAGTAGTTGCTAGTACCAAGAGTCACCTCAAGGTATGCAAGTAGGAGGAAGCAGTGAGGATTTAATTTTTCCCTGCTTTGGTTGTCTCTACACAGAGCCACTGCTAATGTCAGGCAATCCCCAGGCTAAGATGAAATCCATCCTGTAGAACAAAGCTAGCCATGTGGGGGATGAGGATGGGGCCAAGGCATAGATTCCTCACTTACAGTGGACACTTCAGGTCAGAGATTTTCTCTATTGCTCACAGGTTTATCAGCATAGATGCCTAGGAAACATTTGTTAAATAGAGAATAGCTGAAGTTATGCAAACATTTCATTTGTTGGGTTTGGTGCACACATTTTTTTTTAGCAGATTCAGAGAGAACACCAGTTTGGCATGTCCTAATATTTTTATGACTTCATTATTTTAATATTTTTGAAACATTTTATATCAGGTGCTGTTTACTCATATGGCTGTGGGTTGTAACTGTTAGCTTGTGAACAGTCTCATCATTATCCAACTGAGCTTGTTTTCTAGACAAGACTGATCTTGCAAACTTTAAATGTAAACTGACCATAAAATCTCTGATATACCACCAAACCTAGGATACTGAAATACTAGGGCTGGGAGATCCTTGGGTCAAGAGGCAGAACTGTTTGCTGAGGCCAAAGGCCAGTCAGTATGGAGATACACATAGAAGCCCCTTTTATCAACTGCAATACTTGTGTCCATTTAAGAAAATGGGACTAGGCAAACAGGATATACCATAAATGGCTGCAAAAAATTTTTTAAATGAAATTTGGTTATTGAAACTGAAACCTCTGCCAAGTGCATATTACTACTGATGTAAAAATTCAAGGGGTTTTGTTAGCTGAAGAGATGGCAAGATGCTACATACCTCTCAGGCCTGACACTGTCTGAATCATTACTGAAGGATCTCAAATTATCAGGCAAAGGTACAAAGTTCTTATTAGATATAACCAGTGACTTAAGAAATTTCACTAACTGGAACTATATTAGAATTTTGGTAAGTAGTAAAACTATAACTAACACTAGTACAACAGTTATCCTTCAATCTGATTGATTCTAGGATCCCCACAGAACTCAGAATTTTTAGATGTTTAAGTCTTTTGATTAAAATAGCATTTACATATAACCTACACACATTTTCACATATACTGTGCTTTAAATCATCTCTAGATTACTTACAATACTGTACTCCATACAATGCAAATGCTAATGACTATTGCTGAAGGAATGATGAAAGAAAAAGAAGCCTGTATGTGTTCAGTACAGATATACTTTCAATAAAATAACATTCATCAGTCTTTTCAAAGATGAGTTACTATATACAATGTATACAGATGTATTTTTTAAAGAGTACTTTTGATTTGCATTTGGTTGAATCTGCAAATACAGAGCCCATGAGTATGGATGTCACACTGTAATATGGGAAGGAAAAACAAAATATTCTCCAGAATTTGCACAGACCTCAATTTTTCCACTATTTAAAACAACAACAACAACAACAACAAACAACTGCATCTTAAAACAACTTAAGTAGTAACACTGACCAGAGAGGCTACCTCTATTCAGGAAGGTGGCGTTAAGTGGAAAGAACACCCAGGAAAGAACCAGGGTTCCTTGGCCATCTTTGGGATTTTCTTTTTTATAAAATGGGGACAGTACAACTAATCCTGTAGATTTATAAAGATTAGCAAAGACAGTCTTACGTAAAGTCTAATATTTAGCAAGTACATCATCTATAGGAACTACTTTTATATAAAACTATTTAAAAAATGTTATAAAAACTTTTATAGTAAAAGGAAACCAGAGGGGCATGCAGAATTTCTCTTGACAATGAGTGGCTGAGAGAAAGAAATCCAGTCCACCAATTTTCAGTATCCCAAACTATACTACTTATAAACTTAGAATCTAAGAAGGAACATTCTTACCTGTCATTAGTCTGTATGATGGTTTAGCTGCAGAATGCCCCCCTAAAGACCCATGAGGCAAGGCTTTTGCAAGGTGATGGTATCATAGGCCCCCATACTCATGGATAGGTTACTCCTCTGCTGCTGTCAGGTGGGGCCTGGCTGGAGGAGACAGATCACTGAGGGTGTAATCTGGAAGGGTGTACCTCCCTCCCGGGCTCTTGTCTCTGCTTCCTGGCCACCATGACATGAACAGCCTTCCTCCACAGCAGGTTCTTCCACCAAACCATTTCTGCCTTGGAACTGGTCAACCATCCAAGGACCGAAAGCTCTGAAACTGTGAGCTAAAATAAATCTCTCTTCCTCTTAGTTGTGGGTGTTGGATAATGTGTCCCAGTGACGAAGAAGGTGACTCAGACAGGTTGTTAGCCAGGTCTATAGTTTTTAGCAAAATTAATAAGAAAATTAAAAGTTTATTTTGATTTAATAAAGTTTCCCTGTCAAAAATCAACCCTGAGGTTAAGATGAATTTATACTGGAAATGTGTATCAGCTTCCAAAAGGCAGTGTTTGTATCCATGAACAAATATCAAACCTATTATTGAGATTCATCACTTCATACAATGAAAACAGAAGCAAAATTATGATTTGTCAAGGTCACATTATCTCAAATAGTTTTTGAGAAAGGACAAAGTGGATTTCAAAATAAGCCTGACATTGTTCTCTTACCAAATTATAGGGCATATTAATAAACAGATAGCATATTGAGCAATTAAAAAGGGAGGTAGGACAGTTTCACTAAGAGTCCTTTCCAGCTAATTTCATGTCCTTTCCCAATGTATCAGCAGATTACAGTTATTCTATAAGGACCTTCACAAGTTAGGTTTTATAAGGATGAATGCTATCCTCAATGAAATTAAGAAATTATGTGAGTAATTTAGGAATGGATATTGACTTACCAGCAACGCAGTAAAGTACTTCAGCAAGAGATAACTATGCTGCATCTGCCTAAAAAAATGATGTTGTTAATAGTAACAATATACACAGACCACAACAGCCATAGGAGAACCACTTTCAAGCTGGCAATCTTCCCTTGAGCCCTCTTCTTATTAGATAACAGAAGAATCATGTTTAGTTCTGAGCAACATTATTTTAAGAGGAATTAAAAGCCAATCCCAGGTTGATCTGGAATAGATATCACGTCAGATTTCAGAAAAGTTTAAGACCAAAGAAGATATAAAAAGTGGCCACCCAAAAAACACAGAAAATTTTTGTCTAGTTTCATATGTGTTTGTAAGTAGAAGAGGAATCTGACATTCTTCTAACAATGAAAACAATCCCTTGGAGGGGTACCATGTGCTTTGATATGGTTTGTATTTAGATGTCCCTCCGAAGTACTCAGAAGTGGGGCTCCTGGCAGGTGATTGGATCGTGTGAGCGTGATACTCATCAGTGGATTAGTCCTTCTGATGAGTTTATAGCTAATGTGATTTTGGAGGTAAAGCCTGGTAGAAGTGGGCCTTAGAAGGGTCTATTTCCCTCCAACATTCCTTGTTCTCTACTTCCTGACTGCCATGTCACCCTGCAGTGGAGCCAGCCACTATGAACTGAAATCTTTACAAACTTTGGGCCAAAATAAATCTTTCCTCCTTTAAATTGAGGGTGTCAGGCATTGTATCTTAGCAATGAGAAAGTAACTGAGACAGACTCCATCGAGCAGTGGCTGGATAAAAATCATGTCATTATAAAATGATTCTGACACTATGACTGAGGGTAATATTGCTATTTTTAGTTGTGAGACTATTTTTCTAGCAAACTTAGTTTCTTCCTATTAGGGAAAATCACAATTATAAAAATTCTAAAGTTTCTAAATGAAATGACTGTCATCCAATTTAAGGTGAACATGTTCTTTTATCACCCAACTGAGCCTTCTGCAATGAAATCTTTGAACCATTTGTAAATCACAAGGAATTTTTCTGAACAAGTCATTTTAATAATAGGCACTTTAGTTGGAGAAAGCCACTGAAGTAAGTCTCTCCTGAACAACTGAGTTTCTGCAGCCCTGAAATTTCCAGGAAGGCTAAGAACGTTAGGCAGGAGGCCATCTGCTGCTGCAGAACTCCAACAGCAGGCCGGCCATCAGCTACTTCATAGGGGTCTCTGCAGGGCCTTTCTCAGATCAGAGTTTAAGACCTAGAAAATCATGTGTCAGGAACCAACTCTCTATTCTTTGCTGTTAACTCCAAATCATTCAGGGCTATGTAACAGAAGTGATACGATTACACAATTAAATGTTAGAAATGACCACCGAGTACATTTTGTTTATTGTTTATGATTTACACTGAAAATGATGGGCTGGCATTGTAGAACAATAAACCAATCATTACATTTAGACCTGGGCTTTCAAAAAACTTGCATTCCATTTTAATAGTTCATATACATTTAACAGCTTATATTTGAGTCCAGATCACAAATAAGAGCTAGCTTAGAGATAAACAAAAAACACAAAAGAAAACACAGGAGTCTAACTTTAAATATCAGCATTCATATTATAAGAAATAAGAAAATGTTCAGAAAAATAACATTATTAGGTCAAATCATAACATAAAATAAGAGAAATAAGATAAATGATACTTTATTAATATTCATACTTATTTCTAATTTACCTTCATATATTCTTAACTCTTTTTTCAAAAGGATCCAAGGCAACATCAAATATTTTGGGGTCTGAACATGTCAGTGTCAGCTTATACAGACCTGTTACAACAAAAATCCTAAAACTTCAATTTTCTTTTTTTTTTCTTGAAATTTAAACCAACTATTTTTCAACTTTTCTCCTTTGTAGCAGCTGTTTGTAAATAGCAGGGTATCAATAATACAAGACAGTAAAAGATTGAAAGCAAAAAGCACAATGGCTGTCTTAAATCCAGCTTCCAACACTGCTGGTTGAGCTTGGAACCAAAACTTCCTAACAACTGGCAGGTAACTGCTAAATCTTTACAAGAAAAAAGAAACACGTGTGTTCTTTGGGATACCTGCTATCTAGGAGAAAAAAAAAAAACCAAGGTCCCTCAATACTGTCTAAATATAATGTGTGGCTAATGACAAAGAGATCTTCAGTATGTAAGTTTAACCAGTGTCACAACTGATCAACACTATTTGAAAGGAAACAAACAAAAAATCATACTAGCCACGAATTCTCACAATATACACATGAGAATTAATTTTAATGTGATTGATTCCTTGACACTAAATGATCATCAATGAAATATGGTATGGAAAGATCACATAGTAGAAAACAGGCAAAGATTAGTTTATACAACAGTGACTATATACATCCCAAGGAAAACATGCTAGCTAATGCAACATTAAGGCCTGAATGTAAGCATTTCCAAAGTCACAGAAGCCCCAAAGAACCCCTAAATTACAAATTCACCACATTACATGCATGCAATGTTCACTTGTTTTACCCATAAAAGGATACACAGTATTTTGCTGTAAATACCAGACACATTTACAATATATGCAAAAATTAGAATGCAAGTGTTATGTTCCTTATATTTAAGCCTCAAATGTGCCAACAGTGAAAATTCATTTATTTTTAAGAATGGAAAAAAAGACACAAAATATAAATACTCAGAAAATTACACAAATAAAATGAAATTCTGCATTTTGAAAGCCATAGAAATATTCCTTAAACTAAACTTGTTGACAGACCACTTGGATGGATGTACACTCACTATGTGCTTTACTATTTTACTGCTCAAATGTGATAGTCTAAAAGCCATTGTTTTCTAGTGTTGATTATCATATCACATCTGAAGTTAACTATTATGTCCATACTTGTACAAACCTGCCTACTGTGTGTGATCACCTAAGTAAGAGAAGCTGTGCAATTTTGGTTTGGGGTTAGAGAACTAAAGATGACCCTGTGCAAAATTTCAGAACTCCCCAAATATTTCAAAACCAAAATCACTTGAATCTAACTATATCCAATACTTACTAAGTAAATATGCCAGTAGTGCTCTGGACGTTCAAGTATAATTTTAACCAAGTACAAACAGGTTGAGTTAAGATCAACCTACTTCATAAGGCCATCTAATTTACCTTACTGTACCAAGAACTGAACACACCAAAATCTTCATATACTTTATCCATCTTTACATTAAGCACTCCCACTGTTTATTAAATAATTTACAACCTACTTTAGGGAGGTGTATATGTAAGATTTTAAATTATGTGATATACTGGCCAAAATTTTAGCCTTTGGCATTGAAAAATCCCAATGGTAAACACAGAAGGAAAAGTAGATACATTTCTAAAAATCTCAGTATTATGAATCAGGAGGTTTGGGTATAGCAAAAATGAAGGGTCCCGTGAAAAAACATGCTTTATAGTTTATTTCCAATGAGATCAAACATTACTACTGTTGTGATCACAGTCTTCATATTTGATGAGAACAGGAGAGCTTAACTATAATCTCTTAGTGGCAGTTCTTTAGACAAAACCAGTAACATGTGCCACATAAATGACTCTTTTGGAGAGAATTAACTGATAAGCTTGATTCTACAATTAATATCAACATATTCAACTAAAGAAAATGATGCACTGCTTTAACATTCAGCTTGAAAATGTTTAGTACTTTCTGCAAACCTAAATTCAGTTTAGAAAGTATTCTCTTTCTAAACTATGGCATAGACTATATATAGCATTTTAATATATTTATATATAATTATTTGCACATCAGATTTAGAAGAAATTTGAAGATTTACTTTGATAGACTGATCTCATTTCCACTGTTAAGGTTTAGGGGGCTTCTGCAGTGCTGTCATTTGAAGGTGGGGCATCAGGATCAGGCTCAGAGGAAGCAGCTGCAGACGCTTCAATAACTGCAGGTGGGAAATGACGGCGGCACACAGGGCACGTTCCCGACTGAGGGAAGAAACATGTTAATAGCCACCATAAACACCTTAACTGCCACACGAGCATCTCAATAGAGAAAAAGATAGTATTATTGTCCAAATAACAAATCAACTATGTTAAAAACAAAAACCAGGTAAGTGTCAATCCTACACAAAACAGACACAATTTTAACATTATTTACTCTATAATATCACTGAGGGTAAACAATGTCTCATAATGTTTCTAATTTTAAGATAATTCGCTGAAGGACTGTAATATAGCTCAGTGGTAAAATGTTTGCCTAAGTATGTACCAGGCCCTGGGTTAGATGCCTAGTATCACATAAAGAAACAAAACAAATACAGATAAAAGGTAACTCACTTTTCCTTTACTGAATTTTAAGTAAGAGTCTATGGTTGGTGCTGATGTTGTGGTGCAGGGCAAGCAAAGAACCATAGCATATATCCTAATGGAGGTCAGAATTCAGCTCAACAATGACCTGGACGGAATTATATCTACTATGCACATATTAGAGGAATCACATCCATACTTATGTCACTGAGTTTATTTCCCCTAAGACCTTTCTTAGTGCATAATAAGGCCTCATGTTAGTGTAGCACAGATATGTCAGAGAAAACAGACCTCAGCTCTTCCTTTATAAGCCATGTAATTCCTTTCCAAAAAGACTTGGGAGGTACTGGTAGGTGCTCTGCACATGACACAACAAATCAACCAAGCAACTATAAGCCTTATACGGAAGTGGAGATGGGGAAACAACTGCACCAGAAACACTTTTTAGGACAAATGGAAGATAACAGTTTCACCAATCTTTAAAGTAAGGACTCCTGCTGTTTATTAAATAATTTACTACCTACTTCAGGGAGGGTTACAGCTAAGACTTTAAATTTTATGAAACTCTGGCCAAAATTTTAGCTAGGCATATCATTCTTTTGCAAAGCTGGTCTTTTTGCCAAAGAGATCTTCCTGACAAGAGGCAGGCTGAAGAGGTCATACTATTTAGAGCTGTACCTCGAGAACCTCTTCCTGGAGGAAGCCAGGAAAGGCTTCACCCTAAGCTGCTTGCTCACAGGACAGACTGGACAGCTTGTTTCCTGGGGTTATAGCAAAGTCAAGTACAATTCAAGGTTGTACAACACATACAATGTTAATATTAAGAATTCAAGTCAGTAAACTGTGCGCTCACCATACAGATAAGTGCAGTCTTGGTCAGCCACATAAAAATGTTGTGCAACCCTAAATCAGTAAGAATTGCTAAAAAGTGGGAATATGGATAAGTCTTTCCTTAAGCTATTATGAGAATGAAATGGGAAAATGGGTGAAAAACTGGGAAAAAGTGTGGCTGTATACATTGGCAAGTGGGAATACTACTTATTGAGTGAGTGGAGAATAGCAAGAAAGGAAAATTGAGAAAACAAAAGATTGTAGTAAATGGAAAAATGTGCAAATGATGCTTTGTAAAAATAAAACTATAACACAAATTATGCACATTGATATGAAACGAGCAACAACTGATATGAAAAGCAACAACTGAATGATGCACTTGACTTCATACAGGAAAAGTGAACACAATAGAGAAGGAAGGAAGGAAGGCGAGGGAAGGAAAAATACAAAGGACAAGTACAGTACAAAAAATATATTTTTTTATGTGAAAAACAGATTATGGACATTTTGTAAAACTCGCATTTCTCTTTTTTGTTTTGGTACCAGGAATCAAACTCAGGACCTTGCTGTCAGGCAGGCACTATGCCACTGAGCTATATCCCCAGCCCCTCTCATTTCTTAAATAATTCAAATACCCTTTAATTGTTGGGTAAAAACGTAAGAACAATGTAACAAAACTGGAATAGTTAATTCTAGGTAGACTATTAAATTTTGCATATGCATTCTCAGAAGCAACAACCCTCACTAGCAGAATACCTATTTGTATGGTTATAGTATACTCTAACTAGTGTCAGAAGTTTCTTTGCTTAAGATATTTTTAAAACCAAGAAATTTCAGGATTGTGATAAAAAACATAGCAGGTAATTATTATGGCTTCCATTGTCTTTATGCAATATTAGTACTAAATAATAAAATAATTTCATATTATCCCTGATCTGTAAACACTAAAGGTAACCAGTCTTTAATTCTGAAGTACTACGAATTTGTAGCTAAATAAAGTAGGCTTAGAAGACATCATTGTTATCATTAACTTGTAAGAGAAACTATTTAAGTATTAAATTTTAAAAGTTAACCTAAAACTCACCTTCTGTAGCCAAATTGAGACGCAAGGTTTGTGAAAGAAATGGTGACAGGGTAACTCTGTTGCTATATCATCCTTTATATACTCACTGCAACAGATAGGACAGCACTGCTCCTGACCAATAGCTGAAAACCACAAATAATTTAGATGGCTTGGGTACAAGGGAGATCTATTAATTACATGAACTTCAATAAAAATCAACATAGTAAAAGACAACCATGAAAATACAGAAGACCAGACTTTCATTGACAAATGTGTAGGTTTAATATATGACAATTTGTAATAAACATTACTTTTGTTAAAAAAGTTGAATTTTTGATACATTAAAAATATTCTACTAGGTGAAAGTTTGTTAGTATCTGGTTTCTACAGACTACTTAAAGTTTCAATAGTCAATTATTTCAATAGTCAATGAAGCCTTTTAGTGCCTGCAATGATAATAAATAGCCAACTGAGGCATGTGTACCATAGGTTTGCCACCGTGTGTTTAATTTACTTAACTACTCAACCTGTCATTCAGCATCTGAGATCAGCTTTGTACTTACCAGTGTGATCTTCAAGAACAAGGGTCTCTGGAAGGCCGTCAATGCTCTCCTTACTGGCTGGTGGATTGGCCACCTCAACATCCACTGCAAGGGACTCTAAATGTGCCAGTGCAGTCTAAATGAGAAATGTTACAGTTCTTGGTCAGATAATATTCTAAATCAGTAGTGCAAAACCATTTTTAAGGTATTACAAAATTAAATCTATCACATTCCTCCTGTTAGTCTTTTGCTTTAGTCCTTTGTCTTTCTTCCAAAAGGAATCACTGTTACCAGTAAACCAAACACTATATACACTCATGCACACACACAAAGCCCTCCTTCTCCCAAATAAAAGTCTATCTTGCCTTAGTAATCCTCTACTTTTGCAATACAATCATATTTTGGAGGTGTGGGACAGGAAGAAAGTAAACACTAAAGATTCACTTCACAAAAGAAAATGTAGCTGGTGGTTTAGCTCAGCAGCTTAAGTGCCTGCTTGGCAAACGCGAGGCTGTGAGTTTGAACCCTGGTACCAAAAAAGAAAAGAAAGAAAAAAAAAAAACAGAAAGAAAATGTAGTGAGGTTGCTACACATTCAGAGTATGCTAACAACGAATGCACTTCTGAATGGTTTTATCTACTACTGGCATAGTCAGCACACTCATCTTACCAGCTTACAAGATTACTAGGTTACCTGGGTTGTGAGCTCAAATGTCTGTATAAAATGACAGTTTTAGGGAGAATGGAAAGAGCGTTACAGCATATGACCACCTAGTATGACGAATCCTCATTCTTTCTGGTTCTAATTAAAATAGAATGGCAAGTAGGACTTTCATCTTTTTTTGCCTGCTACCCGTACAATTACATGTTCCTGGTGCACTTTCTGCCCCTCCTTCAGGTCCTATCAATTCCTCAGGGACTGACAAAGTCCTGTCTCTTCCAGGAACCTGTCTGTAATCCTGGACCACACCATCATCTTCCTTCAAAATTATTACCGCATTCAAATAAATAATATTATACAGGTTCATAATTAATTTCTTGTATTTTATCCTAATTACAGCATCATTAATAGCACAGAGTAAGGAAAGATCTTAGTTTTAATCTAACTTAATACTTCATTATTGAGATGATTATCAGAACTGGGACTCCTCTACTGGTGGGAGTGCAAAACGGTATAGCTACTACAGAAACCAGAATGGCAACTCCTTAAAAATGAATAATATGGGGCTGGGGATTTAGCCCAGTGGCATAAGCACCTGCCTGGCAAGTGCGAGGTCATGAGTTTGATCTGGTACCAAAAAAAAAAGAAAAATATAATGATCACATAATCCAGCAATGGATTTATACTCTTCTGGGTTTATGCTCAAAATCACTGAAAGCATAGTCTGGAATGGCTATCAGTACACCTATCTTCATTGTAGAATTATTCTCAAGAGTCAAAAGGTAGGAATAATCTAACTCTCCATCGATGGATGAGTGAACAAACAAAGCGTGGCATATATACACGATGGAATATTATTCAGCCTTGAAAAGGGAATTCTACCACATGCTACAACACGGACAAACCCTAAAGATATTGAAGTGAAGTGAAGTAAGACAGTTACAGAAGGATGAACATTGATAAGTAATGTATTATTCCACTTATATGACACACCTAAAGTAATCAAATTCACAGAAACATAAAGTAGAATGGTGGTTGCCAGGGGCTGAGGAAAAAGGAAATCGGATTTATATTGTTTGTAATAATGTCAGTGTAGCTAATGACACTGAACTATATACCCTTAAATGATTAAAATAGTGAATGTTAAGTATGCTTATTTCACCTCAATAAAAAAATGAACCAACCAGCTGGTCTTCCTATGTAGAAGTCTGCCTAACAGCTGCCACTGTATTCTTCTGGACGGCAAACACGATCACGCAAGGACACATAGCAGATACTTCACAGATACCAAAGAGACTTAACTAGAGGGTAGAGGTAAGCGCAAAGCAAAATAAGAACTAAAGAAAAAGCAAAAGGATCATCTTAATTTTATAAACACAACTAATAATATTCAACATCAAATTTTACTCTCAATTTACAAGGGCACCACAGGAAATAAAATTGTGGGTAACTGAATTATGGCCCACTGCTCCAAATGTATTTATCATTTCTACTCTGTGAAAACAAAACTGTGCCCTTTAGCACTTTCCCTGTGTCAGCAGCCATGAGCTTCAGCTCTGCCCACAGAACGTGCTAGGAGACCTTACAGGAGGACATGACATCACAGCCCCTCGGGGGGATGTCCAGGAGCCTGCAGTGTGTGAGGCTTCTCTAGCACCAGCTCGTTCAGTGCAGGCAGCTCTTTCAGCCTCTCCTGGCTTCTGAAGCACGTGCAGCTCTGCCAGGGCCCAGCAACTGTAGTGTAAGGTGGCCAGCAGCTTTTCCTGGCACTTAGGTGGTTTTGCGAGAAGTGCTTCAAGTGAACAGTTTCTCAGGTGCCCCAAACAGGAGAAAGTTTTGCTGAATTGTGCCTGCACAGTACCATCTACGTCATGGCTATGTCTTCCCCAACAAGGTCTGGATCTCAGCTGCAGGGAGTAGAGAGGCAGACACCTCCATCTCAGCCTGAAAGTTGTTTGTTAAATCAGCTGTTCCTATACTCCTTAGCATCTACTTAACCTCCTACTAATCCTAATAATAGGCCAACCTCTAATGTCCTGTGGTAGGTAATAATAATTTCTATTAAACTTTCTCTGTTCAAATTATTATTCCTCTTTCTTGTGATGGATCACACATTGCCACAAAACTAATCTACAAGAATCGGATTTGGAGCTTAATCTGCTTGGACCTCTGGGCTTGAGCTTGGTGCTGAGGTCCTTACCAATGGGAATGGGATGCTATTAACCGCAGCCTCTGTGCTAATTACTAATCAAGCTATCACTGTGGGTGACTGTGATGCAGAGCTAACTGATACACATCTTGGAAGCTCAGGTAACTGCGCTTGACCTTATGACGACAGTGATGTGACGACTATAAAAGTTGTAATATGGGGATGGATTATTTTGTGCCTGTGCACTTACAGAAGACACACACTCGGGTCTGTTAACTAGCCCAAGACACAGAATGAGAACCGGAGTGTCCGTGATACTGCTAACAGAAGCTCTTATTTCTGAAAATCAAACACAATATTAAATTGTGTGGATTGCTAACTTAAAATGAGATAAAATGCTCAATCTTGTCAAATTCTTCAAAAGCTGTATCATTGACTGGTTGAAGAATGGGACTGTGAAAGGGGAGATCGGGATGAAACTGACAACCACGGATTCCCCAAGTCACTCTCCGTGCTGGAGGTGCCCTCTGTTAGAAACCCCATGATAACCTTACTTGTATGGTGCACCTCTCCGTTCTTCCATGCCCAAGGGCAGTAATCAGAAAATTATAAAAATAAGAGGGCCGGTCTAGGATATACACTCTTCAGCAAAGCAGGTTTGGGTCTACCAGGGAAAGTATTCTAAGCAAGGTAAGGTTCTGGCTGAGGGCAAAGAAAATGTATAATCAGTTACAGGAGAAGAAAGCTGTAACTATTAATTATGACCTGTGATCAAATAGAGAAACTAGTAGCTGTTTATGTTTTCTATTTCCTTGTTTTATGTACATATTTAATTATATACACTAACCATTTTGTTTTCTTTCCTTCCCATTTCTGGCCAGAAATTAACATTACGATTTTTTAAAAAAAATTTTCTGGGGGGGGGGGTGTTGACACAGGGTCTCACTTTGTAGTGCTGGCTGCCTTGAACTCACTACATAGCTCAGGCTGGCCTCAAAGTCGTGGCAATCTTTCTGCCTCAGCCTCAAAGTGCTGGGATTACAGGTGAGCGCTGCCATGCCTGGCTTTGCAATTTAGACTTTAAGAGAATATTCAGTGTGAATTTGTGGAGCAAGCAGTATAACTAGTGACAGATACAGTGATTTTGGGATTGCTCATTCTGGGGAAAAGGTGAAAATTTTATTTTTAAGAACTACTCTAGCTTGCTTGTTAGGTAAGAATATAACTGAATTGTTACACAGGAGGTTAAATGTGCACAGAAAAGTAGCTAAAGGCAGGGTCTTCTCCAGTTATTGAACTGTTGCTTCTGAAATCCAGATTCACTATTTCTGTCAGCTTTGTGAAACTGCATCTGGGTCATGCAATATTATTCTTTCCAACAGACATCATGATGCTAACCCTTGTTCACAAAGGGTACTAAAGACACAGTGTAGATGGGCTTTGCTTGCCTGACACTCTTCTGTGGTATCTGTTGCCTTTTCTGGCCTCAGACTCATAGTGCACACAGCTTCTACAGTGCCCAGCTCTTGTGATTCATGCAGCTGACAGCTTCCCCTGGCACCAACCATGGACAGTGCCATAATGGCACGCTTTCCATAAGCAACCTTCCTAGGAATACCTTACACTGGTACCTTCAGGGGCGGACCTCTAGCAAGTTCCAGAGGCTGGCTCTCCAGTGGTTCGTCCAAAACACACCATGGTAGCAGGGACCCTTTCCTGGATGTTCTTACTCTAATAGGTAAGACAGCTACTCCTGCTATGTGCTTTGCCTATATTCTTTACAATTACATTTACTTCTAATGCTAGCACATTCCCTGTTCCTCAAATGTCTTCCTATGTTTACTAATTCTATATTGAACTTTCCCATCAGAAGACAGGAAATGGAAGGTAAGATCTTGTTAACCTTTCTCATATAAATAACTACATACTTTTCAACATAACTCTGCTTGAAAGGACTCACTTATGCTACAAATAAACAGTAACATAGGATAGTAAATATAATAACTTTCCATTCTGGAAGGTAATTTCAGGCTAAATGCTTTGATATATGATGCTTCAATGAGTTCATTAGGTCCTTGTGATGATATCTCTGCATTTATAGTGCTAACAAATACCTGGAATTTCATATATGTTGAAATAACTTATGGCCTTAGTATTGACATATCTTTAAGATGATCTCGTACCACTTATAAGCAACAAGAGCAAGAGACCATTTTATAGTCCCTGTTCTGAAAAGTCTGTAAAAATCTCAGGCAGCACAGTATATTTTCAAAAGTTAGTCCAAGGAAGATAACTAAGTAGTCTAAATAACACTCACTGGAAATCTAAATAACCCAAAGTGGTATATATCTAAGTTTGTAGTGGCATAATCCTAAAAGCAAAATTCAGTTTGTAAGGAACAAAATGATATTTATTGCTTAAAAGATGACTTAAAATAAATGATTTAATGCCAATTTTGAATGATCAAGATTCTCTGGCTGATTAACACTGAGTTAGCAGCTGATTTAAATGTCCCTATGAATATAGCCATTTCCTGAGTGCTTACCATTACATCAGGGAATTTGTTAAATGTCTTAACACAATCTCACAATAACCCTTATGGCATACTTTTATTTCTACTTTGTTGAGCAGATCAAGTTCCTGAGTTTGGAAGTTAACTGCATTGTTCAAAATCATGCAGACTGTTGAATTCAAAAGCTCACGCCCTTAACTCCACAATGTTGTCTAGTGTTTATACCTCAGGGCATACAAGGTGGTTTTGTGAGTCTGGGTGTGGACAGTCTTTTTTTTTTTTTAATTTAAAGAAAAAATTTATTGAAGATCTGAAAAACAGTTCCTAAAAGACTGACTTTTCCAGAAAACTATAGCTACACAATGCACTGCATACATCACGTTAAAACATGCGTCAGACACATACAATAACCATACGACAATCCACCATTCTTCAACAATTTGAGCAAAGATGAAGTGCCTAAGGAACAACATGGATGACTTCCAAAGGATGGGTTCTTAAAGCACCATTAAACACACACACACACACACACACACACACACACACACGGATGAGTGTGTTCAGTTACATATAATGAATCAGACCTCTGGCACTAGGAATCAGAGCATTCTGTCATATAGCATTAACACGTATTATAAAATGCATAGTGTCAAAGCATTCAAAAGCAGCTTTGTCAACTCGACAATAAAACACTCTATACCATGTCTCTCTGTTGTCTACCATTGAATACACTGGTAGCAACTTTGAAATTAAAAAAAAAAAAACAAAATCTGTTTAAAATCAAATAAAACAAACATCAACTCTGTTATACACTAACATCTTCAAAGTACATCATTTGTACAAGAGAAAGACTAGAATAAAAATGTGTGCACAGAGACCCAAACGTGGGTGAGTGCCTCACACTGCTTTCCGATGGTACTCAGGAGGGGCCACTTCATAATCAAGGGCATGAAACAAAGTTACCAAATTCTTCACTGGATACTTGAGGAAATCATGCAGGTAATTCAGTAATAAAGCAAGGCTGTTTCTGTCATATTTCACAGAAGATGTTTTCTTTCCTGGACCAGCCCTTCTCATCTTTCGCTCTGCATATTGCTCCTGATTGGCCTTTTGAAGTTCCTGCTATTTCTGCAGAATGGTGTCCACATACTGGAGTACTCTGCTCTCTGGAACCTAGTAATCGCAATTTTTATTATAACCACTGTAGTGTACGAGGTATTTTACTTGTTTGTCCTTTATGGCAACCTTTACACACTTTGCTTCATAAAGAAGAGGCCTATGAAACCACAGTACTCATTCACCCTCCTGCAATGTGCGTTTCAGGTCCTGCTTGGGTGCTGTTTGTAAGTCCTTCCTCCACCACCTCTGTACCATCCCCTATTCTCTACCCCACCTGAGCGTGGGTCAGACACACACAGGTGCTCCATATCCTGAGCCCACTGTGCCCGAGCCCACAAACCTCACAGTGCCACAAATGCGCAACCACTTCCAGCCACCCTAGGTGTGGACAGTCTGAAGGTAAAAAATTAAAATTCATTTATCTACATCTCTCCTCAGACTGATCTACTGGAAAATGTGCTTGCAAATGACGTACTATGCTGATGTTCTGTTCCTGTATTCCAGTTATACTAATCTTTCTCCCACTTGGTAAATAGAAGTGCATTTTTACCCATTCAGAGGGACAATCCGAAGTACTGGGGGCACCTGACTTTTGACAACTGACTACCAAATCCTTTTAGGTAGCTTCTTATCTTTTGTTTCATAAAAAAAAAAAAAATTAAAGAAAATTAAGTTGATGTGGTTTTTGGCAAGTATCTTGAAGGACTGAGTGGTACTTCCCTCACTGATTTATTTATGTTAAAGTTTCTCAAGCTTACATTGATGAAAAACAAAAATATGAAATGTGTTTCACTCTAGGAACAAATATAATTACTCATAAAGTACCTGGAAGGGTAAAAGCCTCCATCTCATTAAGAGATGCGTTTCTAGTAAAATTTTATGTTTCAACCATGGCTCATCAAAATTTTAATATATCTTTGATTAACTGAATATTGCTAATCATAACTAAAAATAAATTTTTACATGAAAATTTAAACATTTTCTTGCAGTATGATGACATAAGTAACACTTAGATTTATGCTAAAAAACTACATCTCAATGTAAGTATAAGAGTATTTTTTTAAAAAGTGGTTTGGAAGCACAAAATTTTAGTATCATTGTTTTAAAAAATTAGGCATGCTGGTATTTTACCATGTCCTAAATCAAATTTGAGATACAGATATGAGACTAATACAGTGACAATGTTCTCACCAAAATCCGCTACCTAAAAAGGATGGATCCAGTTGTAGGAAAACAACAGAAATGAAAGCAACTACTTCCAAAATAGGACAGGGCTGCCGGAGAGACCCAAAAATGAAAGCATGCAGTCAGTTTTTATTATTTGTTGTTGTCTCATTTAAATATTAGTATTAAAAGGAAAACTATGTTATTTGTTTCATTTTTCAAAACAAATGCACACTAAACATGGAAAAACAGATTTCTGGAAAGTGATAGGAAAATGGAACTACACTGATCTCTAGGAGAGGAGGATCTGTAGGAAACACTTCAACAATTTCACATTAAGAAAAAGAGCACTAAAATGTGAATCTGTCAATCAGAGGCAAAAGGACAAATAAAAATAACTTTGAAAGTGGCAGTGCCACTGGGCTCTTCACTAGCAGAAGCCAGGTTGTATATATAAGACTGTAAGTTCCTGCACATGCTATGTTTTTTTCATGCTTCTTCTCTGTGTTCTCTGATACTATTTTTTAATCTAGCATAACCTCCCATGACCAATCCCTTCTTCCATGATGCCAAGCAAATGTCACACTTCCTGTTAGTAAAAAATAGTAAAATTTATTTTGTTCTCAACACTTCTATTTAAAAACTCTCCACATTACAGGAAATCAAAACCTACTAGCATAAAAATGAAAGACATTTTATGGACTGTGAACCCAGATCCAGGACAGATGTACTCCACTACACTCAAAAGTTACCCAGTTCAATAAGTTAATAATTCTTAATCTTTATACATTCTGATGAAAGTTACCAAAGTGTACCATTTATTATTTCACATGTGGTACAATTTTGTAAGGTAGGTTAAATAATCTGGAAAAAGTCCTAAGTATATCCTACTTCGTGAAGTCCTGACTTTTCCTCGTAAACAGTTTCTCTGCTATTGTAATTTTGAGAAAAATATAAACTATATACAAAACATACAGTATAACTGAGAACAGTGATTTACATGGAAGATCATGCATTTATCCAAAGCAGAGGTAACACAAGAGTATCTGTGAATCTGAATGTGTGCATGTGTAAATGGATATATTTTTTCTTTTGTGTGTAAATGGATATTGATCACCTAATTTAGCAATATAAACTAGAAATTCTAATCTCAGAAAATTTCAATACAAAATTTTATCACAATATTCCTGAAGTAATTAATAATTATTGTTCTCTTATAGCTGGCTTACTCACTAATTATTGTTTCTATACTTTGGAAATCAACTTTAGATGTAGTAATTTAAAGAAACCGTCTCATAATGAAATTCACTAGTGCAGTACAAGTTGCTAACTGTGATAATATTGGGCTTTTGACATTAGGCAAACACATTTAAGAGTCTTTCAGTTTTAGTGATATAATGAAAAGACAGCAACAGAAACTTAGGCAAGAAATATGCCATATTTATGACAGTGTACATGCGTGTGTGGGGACAAGAAGAAACAAATCTCCTAACTCTAGTAGACAGCAAGACAGTATTTACAAGAAATAAGAACACAAGAAAGTGATTTAGAATACTAATGCACTTTTTAGAGATCCTCAATTTCATTTCATAAATAAGTCTATGCATGTGTATCTGCATAAAATATTCAGATCATCACTCCTGCCTAATCCAATATAAGGGAAAAACCATATTTTTTTAAGTATAAGCAAAATATTTTCACTCTGCAGAAAAAAAAAAGAAAAAAGAAAAGAAAGAAACCCTAATAAATACAAGACAATCAGAAAGACGTAAAGTATAATGTACACACACATATTGGTGACAAATACCATTCAGTAATTGCTAGTAAATGAAGTAAATTATTAAGAAAACTATTTATCTTTTCTTAACAATAGTTTGAAAACCTTCCAAGTTCATCAACTGTATCCTATCAACCTATATACAAGCGTAAGAGTTACCTC
The DNA here is from genome assembly GCA_004027295.1 of Dolichotis patagonum. NCBI lineage: Eukaryota > Metazoa > Chordata > Mammalia > Rodentia > Caviidae > Dolichotis > Dolichotis patagonum. Next base: position 11,201 of record PVJX010011926.1, on the reverse strand, counting down.
CATAGCCTGGGCTAAGCGCTCTTCAAGCGCCATGTAGGTGAGGAACTGAGGATCCACATAAGAAATAGCTTCAGCAACTCCAAGGCCATCTGCAAAGCCATCAAAGAGGCTGGAAAAACAAAAACAAACACAAATAAAAAAAAAACTGTAACAGTAACTTGAGAAATCTTATTCTAAGGAGATAATTACATTAACATACTGATAAATTACCAAACATCTCGCAAGCAGAAAAATCTTAAAATATTTTAATGTATCAATTAATAAGCATACCACTGTTTCTTCAACAGGCTGCCATATTATATAACACATCTGTAGGAAACTTTTCTTTTTGTGTTTCAAGGTCTAACTCAAGACTGCATAAAGATAATTCCTTCCTATATTTCCATTTTTGTGTACTTCAATTTCCAATGAGTGTAGGTGAGAATACGGAAAAGAAAAATAACTACTTACATTAATTCTATCAATCAAGACCTCTTTTATCCTCACTGTATACCACTTAATAGCTGTAGGTTTAAAAATATTGTATTTTCTTAAGCGCTTCTAATTAATGTCTCTTCTTGAATTCCACTAAGAATTGGACCTCTTCCAATATTATGCAGGTTGAAAATTATTTCACTTGCTTGTTTTTCCCTCCAAAGGACAATAAGCCCCAAAGAAAAATGCATTTCACTGTGATATTAATCTCCTTTTTCCATCTTAGTCATACAGATTGCTCCTTTTTGTCTAGTTCTGGAAATACTAAATATTTAAAAATTTGGACAACATATGTATTTCCATGGCCCTCTTCTGATCTTGCTCCCTTGAAAATTAATTCAATCCTATTTCTTCAATTACCCACTTTGCAGGTAAATCCTGAATGTTTACCTATTTCCAAACTTCCTGGAGCTCTTGATCTAACTATGAGGCACTTTTAGTAAATGTATTCCCATAACCTCATAAATCCAAGATCTCTGAAACAGCTTATTTTGTTTAAAGGTGAATATCTTTTGATTCCATATCTTATCAGAATTTGATTATAGTCAGAAACATCCACGCCTACACAAACTAGCTCAAAAATAGTGCCAATATTAACCCATGTACATCATTAAAATTACAAATAAAGTACAAAAAAAGAGACACAGAAATGATTACAAGTATGTTATGCTTAGTAGCATTTGTAAACCAACAAACATTACATGGCATAAAGGAACATTCTCATACAATCACAGATTTTAGAATTAATACAAACAGCGAGAATAACTGAATCTACCCATTCTCATGATATTTCAACACCTTCCTCTAATAGGGAGATGTCATGTAAAGAGGAAGAGTCCCAGAGTCAGCTAGTTAAATGACTTGGAGTTCACCTGAAAAAATTATTCAATTGTAACTGTTTCTATCTGTAAAGAAATTAAGTTAAGATGTACACAGGTACCTGCCAGAAAGAGTACCACTATAAATATTTGAGTGGGAATAGTACAAATATTACATCCATGTAGAGGATACACTATTTTTAAGGAGGCAAGTGCCAATGTGGGAAGCTAAAGTATAAAACTTACGGGAAGTAACATTCCTACTAATACTTTTACTTTTTTAATATGTTTCTGCCTGAAGCACACAAACTATGTCTACTTTCTCTCTGAGGAAAACCTTTCAAATAAATGCTAGAGGACTCTTTCTCTAAAGACTAAAGCAACCAAAAGGCTCACTTATACACCGAAATAATGCCAAAGTCTCACTTTATAAACAAGAACTGCTACTGCCTGCCACTGGTTTTTCTTTTGAATTGTTAAAATGACATGCTATTTTAATATGAACAAGAAATCATGATTTTACTTTATCAATCTTTAAGCCACTTACAGGTAAATGAACACAGTACCACACAAGCAAATACTGAAGTAGAATACTGATATATTCAAAAGAGCAAGCTTCAACAATTTGGTTTTTGAAATCACTGTTAAAATGATTTCTGTATTTAAAATAAACTACTTTGAATTTGAAGCGCTATAAATTTTGGGACCATCAGTAATGTCTCTAAAGCTTTAACACAAGCCATATGCAGACAGATCATCAGTGAATTAGAAATTGCAGTAAAATTTTCCTAACAAGTTAAAATTATATTCAATAAAAACATATTTTTCCTTCATACTTTTCTGTGGGATCACTATTTCCAAAGTTATTTGGAAATCTGTAACAAATTTTGAAAAATACCATATACCTCAGTAATGTTAACTTTATTAATCTGTCCTAAAGGAATAAACAGAAGTACAGAAAAAGTTTAATGGGGGAAATGGTTCATTACATTATTTCAATGGATAAATAATCCATTAAGTCTTAGGACAGCCATGGAATGGAGCTATCTCCATGAGGAAGCTGTGAAAAGTTATTTTTAGAATGTTGAAAATGTGCGACAGAAAAAAATACCCTGATATGAAATTCGAATCATCTCTACATGTGCTGCCAAAGCAAGCACAAAATTCAAATAACCTCTAAACACTTACAAATGATACTTAATATTCATCTTCTGCACACTTTGAGGAATTATTTTGCAGAATGGAGACAGAATTAAAAAGTACAGTGGGACGTTAATGAGAAGACATGAGAAGACAAGAAGCTTCAAGGTAAACAAGGTAAAAATCACTGATTCTTCAGAACATTTGGAAAGTCAGAAAGTACCTTCTAGAGAACAGGAATGTTTATGATGGACTCACAAACTGCATGGCTGCTTCCTACTTCCACTTCTGCAAAATAAATGATAAAAGTCTGCTCTGCAACCATGCTTTCTACACCCAGCACTGACACTTCTGCCTCTCTGGGAATAAGAATAGGAAAGGGTAAGAAGGATCTTAAGAGGTTGAGTTTCCCATCTAGAAAACTCTGAAGAAGTTCAAAAAGTATCTAATACACACAGAAAGAGAAACAACACAAAGGAGGTCCTTGAAACAAGTTTTAGAAACATACAGAGATACTGGAAAAAAAAATACTCAAATAAATTTTAATTTTCTGCAATGGAATTTAACTGGAAGACAAGACAAATTCTTAAAACGTGTTTGTGCAGAGAAGAAAACAGGTAAACAGGTAGAAAACTATTTTTCCCCAGAAAAAGTAACAGAAAGAGAGCAAAAAGAATCTTTTCTAAATTTCAAAAATTAGTTGCTTTCAATGAATTACTGCACACTTGAAAGATAAGCCCAACCTAATAAAACAGCTAAATTTTGAGCATTGTATCATCATAAAAAGTAACATTACTGTAGTACACTTCACTTATATACACTTTTATTTAGGATGCAGCATTCTTTGTCAACATAAAGTAAATTTAGTATTTTTAACATCTCCAGAAAATATAGCTTTGTTTTTCATATTTTACAGAGAAGGAAAATTGTACTGTTAAATTCTGATTCAATCACAGATTTTTAAATAATTTAGTATTTATTCAGAAGCTAGTTTTCAAAAAGTATGTCAAGGGTTACAGAGTACATAACACAACATAAAAAGTCAGAAAAAAAAAGTCCTCCAAAATATATAAAGGTAAATATCAAGAGAGATAAAGGTCAAAGAAAGAAGATTGGTTAGAAGAAAAGAGTCTATGTAGAAAGTGGAGAATATGAACATTGAAAAAGACTAACAGGGACATCAAGATACCTCTTATCTATGAGATTTAATCCGTGTAATTTAGAATTATGAATCAATTTTGCTCAGTGAGCAACTGGGCATGCTAGGAACACTGCATTACGCACCTCCAGTCCACATCCAAGTCTTCACTCACGCTGGAGTCATCCTCAAGGTTGTTGTTACCATCCAACATGAAAGCTTCTGGCTGTGCAAATTCATTGGCGGGCTCATTTCCCTCATCACTGCTGCTTTCATTGACTTCACTGTACTGCAGCCAAGGAATCTCTCCCTCTTCCAAGGATGTCTGCTCCCTAACAAAATATTTAAAGGATGAAAAATATTTTAAATCACACCATAACATTATTTTTTAAAGAATTCTATTTAGTGCAATTAGACTGCATATTCTTTGAGTACTAAATTATTGGTTCTTTCATGGTTTCCTTAACTGCCAAATTATTTTAAAAGGCAGCAAATATGAAATCATACGTGAACAGAAATAGTTCTTATGCCAAAACATATTCATTTGATTTACCTAATTATCTATGCTCCTTTATTTCCTTTGGTTTGGAGGACAAAAATAAAAGAAAGCCATCTTAGACTGTTAGTGTTTTTAAACCCTTCTTCTGAATTAAAATAAAACTCCAATTCCTCAAACTAGCTACGAATCCCGTGTGGGCCGTGCTCCCGCCTCAGCTCACTTCTCCAGCATCACCTCTCATCACTCTTGTCCCCATCTATTATGCTCCCAACTCTTTTGTCTCCTCTCGAAATACATGGAGATTACTTCTACTTTGGGGCATTTCCACACCTGAAAAAAACTGTTTTATATTTACAAGATTTTTACAGTTACTCCCTTCTTGATACTCAGGGTCAGCTTACATGACATCTCCTCAGACAGGCCTATCTCATCAGTTACTGGCTTATCATATCATTGTTTGTTTAAATGATATAATTTCATTTCATTTAATATTTTATTTGTTTACTGTCATTCTATTACACTCGAATATTAAGTTCACAGGAACAGAAAGAGACAAATCAGTAATATAAATCAAAAACTTAAAAAGATAAATCAAGTATTCAAAATAGGAGAAAAAGACATCAATAAATTATATTGGGAGGGAAGTTAAATCCCTATGTCACTATTTGCTGTTATATCAGTTTGCTGTACTTTTCTGGATACAAGTATATGTGCAAACCAACACCACAATCATTAAGATAATACAAGTACTAGGATAATCATGACACGATATTTTCCAAAAATCTCACATTATTCTGGCACTCTAAACACAACAATAAACCTTGAAGCCACAGAATAATTGGTAAACTTCACAATATACACTTTAAAGAAAATAGTCAAAGCCCTAAAATTCTGGACACCATGTTTAAATTGAGAGAAATTAATTTTTTGCGGGGGTACTGGGGATCGAGCTCATGACCTCGCGCCTGCCAGGCATGTGCTTATTGCACCATTGAGCTAAATCCCTGGCCCACAGAGACACAGAAATATGAGTAAAACCATAATTTAGCATTATGGTAAGACAGGTAAAATTGGGCTTCTTAAATTATCAACTTCTAGATTGCAAAGAACTGAACAGAAGACCTAAGAATTTATATACCTTGTACAATACAAAACAAAGTTAGTATTAGAGCAAAGTCTTGGTGAAATTCAATTTTGGCTCTAGTCTTCAGATACAATTACACAACAATTTATATATTTCAGCTTTAATAAAAGCTCTAATTAGAATTCCATTTATACTTGTTGCAAATTTAACTTTGAAGAGCAAAGAACATCATTCAATTGGCCCTCTGTACCTTTAGGATCTACATCTAAGAGTTCAACCAAACTTGGCTTAAAAACACTGGGAAAAAACCCACTGTACTGAACATGTACACATTTTTTCCTTGTCATTATTCTCTAAATGATAAATGTAATAACTACTTACAGAGCATTTACACTGTGTGAGGTATAAATAATCTACAGATTATTTAAACTACATAGGAAAATACATATGGTGAGTATGCAAATACTACTCTATTTTATGTAAGAGACTTGAGGATCAACAGCCCCTGAGCTCAACAGAGTCCCAGAAGCCACTCCTGGTAGATAATTGTGGAACTGGTGTAAACAAAGGAGAGGTAGATATACCCACAAATAATAATCCATGAATTTTAAATACTGTACATTCAATCAGTATCTCTTTATGTATCTAAACCCATCAATGCTTAAGTAGTTTCCAATTGCAAACTAACACTGCATAATAACAAGTTTTTAAGACTAGGCATTTAGTATGGCCAGTCTAGTAAACTCAGAGAAATGAACACAGCAAAATTCTGTTTATCCTGTTGAAATTCTAATATGTAATATATAAAGAGATGCACAACATAATGAGCTACAATGCAAAATTAAACCCAAATGGAATGAAATTGTAAGATCAGATTTACAAATTCTAAATAACAGATTTATTTCACATCTTAACAGCACCAGTCATACTGCTGAAACTCATGTGGTGACTCCCTGTTTCCTCCAGTGACTGGGTGCCTCTAGATTAGGGTTCCCAGTGCTGTGACACATCACTGCAGCCTTGCTTGCTCTAGCACTGCTTCAGACATCATGGTCATTTTTTAGCCACGTGTTGCAAATGTTAGTAATAAATACTTGAAAAATAAGTATCAAAAAACAAGTCAATGATCAAGCCTGGTAAAGTCCTTGGAATAATTTGTTATTTCCAATGTATTCCCAACAACAACAACAACAACCAAAAAACCCTTGACATTCATTTTTTTTCTATTAGAAATACCATAATGAATGATTTAGTTACTCTGTGCTTCAGATATATAAACCTCAAACTTAGTGGTAAAAGTAATTCAGAATAAGAAATAAGTATTAATTTACAAGTTCTTTAAACTCAGCAAAACTAAAGTAAGAATAATTCTAAATCTAAATAGTTTGTAACATGCTATTAATAACCATACAAGCAATTCATGGCTACATATTTTGCTTACATTTTTGGTTCTGTCTTTAATGGTTCATTCTAACACTGTAGAAATAGAAAAGTGGGATAAGGTATATGCTACTAACACGTTAGTTACGGTACAAACAGATTCTTACTATTTAACCAAAAATTTAGTAAGCTAGAAGAGGAGTACTGTGCCAGGTCACAGTTGGCTTGATAGCAGTATTTAAAAAAGGAATTTTGTCCCTGAAAAAAAGAAAAGATTGCTGGGAAGGGATGGGACATGCTAGATTAAGGCAAACAATGTAACAGAAAAAGTTGTGCTACTGTACAGCAAGGTGACCATAAATAATTATGTACTGTATATTTCAAAAGGGTAAAAGGATCTTGATTTTTCCACCATAAAGAAATGGTGCTGAGGAGGTAGATGTATTTAACCCAATTTAAGCATTTTACAATATATAAATTTATCAAAATATCACATGGCACCATATTAATATATATCATTTTAATGTTTTTATGTATGTTAAAAATAAATTTAATTAAAAACAAAGGCCTAACTACTTCAAGAAAGAAGTGTGTGCCTATTTCATATCCTCTCATTTCACTATGCTTTCTGCAAGGCATCATGGCAAACAGGATGACCAAGACTGAAGGACAGAAACGGTACAAGGAGAGGTTTTCAGGGTAGAAGACAGCTCAGTGGAGATGCAGCAACAGTCCTGCCACTGAAATGAGCTGCAGAGGTGATGAATGCATGATCTGGAGAGAAAAGGAGCACCTGCGGGGAGGAAGTGTTGCTCCTACAGAATAGCAGGGATCCTGGAATGATGTGGACGTGCCCCCAAGATTCAAGTTTTGGTATCTCAACCCACAAATTCATTGGACAATGGTTTGAAAGTGAGATCTCGGGAGGCAATCAGGACTAGACAAAATCAAGATAAGGCCTACACAATGTCAACAGTGACTATGACAAGAGACCTGAGCTAGGATGCTTGTGCTACCTGGCTATGATGCGCTCTGCCACTCTCTGATGTAGCGTGAAAGTCCTCTCTGGATGCCAATGCCCTTGGACTTCCCAGCCTCCAATATTAGGAGCCAAATAAACAACTGTTCTGTATGAGTTAAACAAAATTCTAAACAGGATCAAAAGTACCTTTCATTAGTGTAGCTAACAACAAGTAAAATATCATCATGGGAATGTATGATTATTACATATAAATGCCTCAAAAAAACTTCAAATATATTTAAAGCAAATGGCTAGTCTTCCATATATATATTACACCGAATAATGTACACACACTTCAAGAGAAGAAAAAGAGTATGTTTTTTCAACAGATGGCGTTACCCTCGTAGGGAGACCCTAGAGAACATCCTGTATCACAGAAACCCACTACACTGTCAGCCTTTACAGAAGAAACCAAAAAAATGCTCGTGCAGCAATCTCAATGATGAAGGCTACCCAAGCTGTGGTTCACCTATTAATAAATGTCTGGAAGCTAATGGCCACCACTTTGAACACTTCTTGCAATTATAGACACCAAAGGTTACTCAGGTATTAACCTCATGATATCTGAATAAATTTAGTATTAACATATTTATATAAGTTTTTCTTTTTCTGAAGTAACTGTGTATAAATTTCTATCTCATACACACATTCTCTCTGTATAAATATAGTTTGTTTTTTTGAGACAGGCTCTTACTATGTAGTTCAGGTTGTCCTCAAACTCAGTATGTATCCTACACTGGCTTAGAATTTGTGGTGCTCTTCCTGCCTCAGTCCCTCCAGTGCTGGGATAACAGATGTACATCACTAGGCCCAGCTTCTCCCCTTTTCATCTTTTTGACTTTTATTATTTTCCCAGTATGCCATGCTTAAGACCCCTACTACAATGGTTATATAAAGACAGTGCCACTAAGCAGTCTTTTCTTAATTTACAATTTAAATTCAGGAGAGAAAATTTTTTAATGCTTCCTTACCGAACGTGTTTTCCACTGTTGGAAATATCGTTCATCAAAGAAATACCACTCTAGGTGAGTTCCGGGGACTTGGGGAAAGTTGGAGACCTATGTTCTGGCGTTTCAGTTTCTGGAGAGCTACTGGGACGCTGGACTCGGTCCAGCAGATTGCAGGGCCTCAGTCAACGACGTTCAGCGGCCTGGTTTCAGTCCAGGAGGCAAGAACCTTGCGCGAGGACTCTGGGCTCAATTGGGCTGGCTTGGGGACAGCTTGAGACCAGGGCTGCCAGGGATGAGTTCATATCCATACCCCTAGGACAGGGGATTGTGCCCCGGGGGTTTATCTGGCCCCAGTTCTCCACACCCTACTTCAGCCTCTCAATTTAGGGAGCCAAGTTTCTGCAGAGAAGCTGAGACTGCTCCAGTAGCTGAGGGTGCAGTAGGAGATTTGTGACACACCCAGAGGAAGCTTTGGAGCACCATTCAAACCAAGGAAATAAAGAAAAATGACAAAAGGAAAGACCAAAAGGCAGGCTCAAATCACCAGCCCATCCCAAGAAAGCCTGGGAGCTATGTACATAGAAGAAAATAGAAGCCATACACCTGAAATGACTGAAATGATATCAACTGAAATAAAGAAGTAACTAGGGGAAGCTATGGAGAAATTCAAGTTAGAAATAACTGCCCAGGTAAAAGAAGAAATGATAAAAGTAGTGAAACAAATAGTAAACACATCTAGTGAAGACACAGCTAAAAAACTAGAGGAACAAAGCAAACAGAATCCCTGAATGAACACTATAAGAAACAAGCAGAATACATAAAGCAGATTCAAAGAGATATACAGGCAATCAAAAATTCTATTGAAAGCTATAAAAACCACCTCAACAAAAGTGAAGATAGAATTTCAGACCTTGAAGATAAGATCGCAGCTAGTGAACAGGAAAGGAAAGATCTTTTAAAAATAACAAAGAATCAGGAAATAACAATTTAACAGCTACAGGATGATGCAAAGAAAAATAACATAAGATTAATAGGAATAAATGAAAAAGAAGGGGACAGACAAAATGATATCAAGAGGATGTTTACAGAAGTAATGGCTGAAAACTTCCCAAATATGAGAATGGAAACTGACATTTGGATTAGTGAAGCATATAGAACTCCAAATAGCCATAACAAAAATAAAACTACACTCAGACACATAATAATCACCATCCCAGAAAACCACCAAAGAACAGAATACTAAAAGCTGTTAGAGAGAGAAAAGACAGCTCACCTATAAAGGAAAACCTATCACAATCACAGCAGAGTTCTCAACACAAAAAATGAAGTCAAGAAGAGCACGGAGTGAAGTATTTCAGATCCTAAAGGAAAACCACTTCCAAACCAGACTGACGTACCCTGCAAAACTGTCCTTCAAAATGGATGCAGAAATAAGATACTTCCATGACAAAGAACAGCGGAAAAACTTCATGAACACCAAACCAACCTTACACAGAATACTGAAAGACATTTTAGATACACATAGAATAAAACCACCAAGCAAGGCAGACAATTAAATAGAATGGAAAGCTAAAGATAGAACAGCAGAAAGATAACATGTCAACAATAAACCAGTATGTAACAGTTATAACCATTAAAGTAAATGGCCTCAACTCACAAATCAAAAGAAACAAATTGGCAGAATGGATCAAGGAACAACATCCAACCATATACTGTCTACAAGAAACACATCTTACCCAAAAGGAAACCCACAGACTGAAAGTCAAAGGATGGAAAACAATGCTTCATGCAACAGGAAACCAAAAAAGAGCAGGAGTAGCAATCCTGTCTGCAGACAATGTGAACTTCAAACCAAGAATGATCCAAAGAGATAAAGAAGGTCATTACATACTAGTCAGGGAAAAACTTCAAGAGGAAGAGATAACAATCTTCAATATATATGCACCAAATTCCAGAGCACCCAGCTATACAAAGAAAATACTAACAGAAATGAAAAATCAAATAAGCAGTAACACAATTATAACAGGAGATTTTAACACACCATTGACACAGAGGGACAGATCAACTAGACAGAAAATCAGCAAAAGAAATAACAGAACTGAATCACACCCGTGAACAAATGGACTTGATAGACATATATAGAGTTTTCCATCCAACAACATCAGAATATACATTCTTTTCAGCAGTACATGGGACATTCTCTAAAATAGACCATATACTAGCCCACAGAACATGTTTAAGTAAATGCAAAAGAATTGAAATTATCCCATGCATGTTATCGGATCGTAGTGACATGAAATTAGAAATTAACGATAAAAGCAACTGCAAAAACCTCACAAACACATGGAAACTGAGTAATACACTCCTGAGCAATCAGTGGGTCATGGAGGAAATTAAAGAAGAAATTAAACAATATCCACAAGCAAATGAAAATACACACAAAACTTACCAGAATTTGTGGGATGCAATGAAAGCAGTCCTCAGAGGAAAATTTATTGCACTGAGTTCCCACATCACGAAGACAGAATGAACACAAACAACCTGATGCTACAACTCAAACATCTAGAAAAAGAAGAGCAAGCCAAGCCCAAAGCCAAAAGAAGGGAGGAAATTATAAAGATTAGAGCAGAAATTAATGCAATAGAGACTAAGAAAACAGTACAAAAGATCAATGAATCAAAGAGTTGGTTCTTTGAA
>PVJX010011925.1:0-51956 GCA_004027295.1 Dolichotis patagonum | reverse complement strand
GTCCATTGAGCTGCTCTATATAGGGAGGCAGTGGGACCCAAAACAAGCAGTGCACCCCATGGGAGTGAAAGGGGAGGAATTGTCTAAAAAAGGGAGGCAGAGGATATTGTTAATTGGGTAACAAGATTTAAAATTTACATTATTCTCACCACTCTGCTTGGATGGATTATGTGCTGTTCCAGTTTGTCTACTTACACTAGACTTGAGGACATGGTCAGCTATCCCAAAAATAAAAGGACATATTATGGTAATCATCCCTAATTTCCTATCAACTTAATCTGAAGCCCTTTATAACTTATACTGTCTTATTATGACTGATCTTATTTGAATCTAGTTTGTTAGATTACTACTTTGTATTGACTGATTTTATTTAAATCTGTTATGATTGATAGCATCAAGTCTAAGAGTATATGCAACTACACTGAAGATGACAAGATTCACTAAGATACCCACTCTGGTTTGATTATTACTTGCTTTTGAAGTATTATAATGTCTCCAATGCTTCATTTTTATTAATGCTGCTATATACTGCTGAGACATCATGGTAACCATTGTAGATCAGCTTGTATTGTGGTTTTATGTGACTTTTTTGCTTCATACTTTTCTAGGAATTGTTTTGTTTCATATTGCTTTGTTTTGTTTTTCCTTCTAATACAGAAATGATAGATATACATGTAGAGACTCATGCATGTGTAGAGCTTATAAACAGTTTACAAGAACCAACTATATAACACGTGTTGAAATGAACATCTACTTGGAAGAAAAAGAGACACTACCATCCATGCCCAGTGCTGATTCCATAATGTCATGATGTGAAATCCAGCAAATCTATCACTTTTTGTTCAAAGTGATTTTAGCTTGCTTTGTCTTGTTTAAGTTCAACAAGCTGTTTTGAGGAGAATGAGAGATACTATGACAGCCATTCTTGGCTTCCCTAATGTCTGGTCTTGAAGACCTGAAATGCCCTCCTCGTCCTGCTCAGATCAATTCCATACTAGGTTGTTTCATGTGAATTCCCTGTATGTGACAATATGGACAACTATTTAGAAGAAAACAAGAGTCAATATGATAGTGAATATCTCCGATTGTCTGGTTTTGAAATTTATGTCTCTTACATTGCTTTCTTGTGATCAGCTTTGTTCTGTTTTGTTGTGTTTAATTTTACCCTTTTGATATAATTGCATGTATATTTGAGTGGGTAAGGTGGATGACCATATTGTTGTTTTTGTCAGATCGTGGAGAAGAACTGTTAACAGTCTCACTGTTTGAATGCCTACTTTACATGTTTTAACTTTGTAATTTGCACAACTATTTCCAAGAAGTCAGTATGTAATTTGTCAAGTAATAATTTCTTAGGATTTTTTGTTGTTGTTCTTTTCCTTTTTTCCTTGGAATTCTGTATTGTTGCTACCCTTTATTTTGTTTTTTCTCTTTAAATAAAATTTTAAAAAAATTGAACATATTTTTCTTATGAATCATTGGAAAAGACCATTTGCCCACCCATAAAATCTTATGGAAACATATCCCCTCTTCACTGTCTTGAAATATTTTAATTACTGTGGCAATAATTTTGAATTCTACTTGGTTTAGATTATTTACAAAAAATACATAAATAATGGCTTACCCTGAGGCTTTTGGTAAGCTAAAACAAATTTTATTTCACTGAAATGTCACTTCTGCTTTGAGTTTTGAATATGATTATTGTTATAAGTCCTTTCCAGTGTCAAGGTATCATCCGTCACTTTTTTTCTTAGCAAGCTGTCCTCTTTAACTTTTTTCTGTTAATGATTAATTTTGGATTGATCAACTAAGAGATACTACAGTAAAAGAAAAGGAAAAACACCAAATTAAGTAAATTTAAGGACTTTTTTGTTATATTTATCATCTTATTAAAGTATATTAATGTGTCTATTCAACACCTTCCTTGTATGCAAACTAAATGTAGCAACGTAATGAAACACCCTGGTAAATTATTTATGCTTATTAATAATTACAGAGCTCTATAGTTGCCAATAATTTTAAGACAGTATATTTCTTTTCTTTAATAAGAAAGAAATGTACAAGCCCAAAGTTATGAAACATTTATAAACAAAGAGAATATTTTCTCTCCATTATACTGGTTTAATTATAATTGTTAACCACATCTTTCTTGCGGACAAATAGTACATATAGCAACAAGTTTTGTGTTACCCAAAACTTTTTGAGATAAGCAGAGTACAGATCAAAATAAAATAATTATTAAAAGTACTGTACCACACCCAAGCATACACACAATAAAGAACTAGAAGAATTAGTAATTCAACAGTGTTTCAGGATATAAACTGGGCTTACAAAATAAGTAGAATTGCTATGTATAAATAATGAATTATATGAAATAAAAGTCTGCAAAATAAGACATTCATAACAACTATCTAAAAATATACATGCAGAAATAAATTTAACCAAACAGCTGAAAGATATCTACAATGAAAGTTAAAAAACACTGTTTAAAAAAAATTGAAGAAAGTACAAAAAATTTGGAAAGACATGATCATGATTTGGAAGACACAATATTGTTAAATTGCCCATATTATCAAAAGAGATCTATAGATTTGATGCAGTCTCTATCAGAGTACTACTAACACTCTTCACAGAACTAAAATAAAGAAGACTTAAAAATGCGTATAGGACTATGAAAACTCGGAATAGCCAAAGCAATCTTGAGAAAAAGAGCAAAGCAGGAAACACTACACTACTTAACTTCTTAGCATATTACAAAGCTATAGTAATCAAAATAGCAAGGCATTAGCATATGTACAGACACATAGATCAATGGAACAGAATGTGATACATAGAAATAAACCCAGATTTCCCCAACTAAATGATGTGATGAAGATATTAAGAACAAATATTGGAGGAAACACAGACTTTTCCTTAAATAGAGCTGGGATGATTGTGTATTCAAGTAAAACTACATCCTTATCTGTCACTAGTTACAAAATAAACTCAAAGTGCTTTAAAGCTTAAATATAAGACTTGAAATTTAAAAAGTGTTGGAAGAAAATACAAAGGAATTGCTTCAGGATGTGGGAATGTGCAAGATCCCATAGGCACAGAAATAAAAAGCAAACAGGATTATGTAAAACTAAAAAGCTTCTGTTCAGCAAAGGAAACAATCACCAAGTGAAAACCTCTAATCACCAGCGAAATGCAAATCAGCACCACAATGCGACATCACTTCTCAGTAAGAATGGTTACTACCAAGGAGACTAAATGTATGCTTTGGTAAGGGTGGGGAAAATGCGAAACCTCTTCATATCATTGATGGGAAGGCAAGTTAGCTATTACGGAAAACAGTATGGAGGGAACTCAAAATGCAAAGATCATTATGCTACATGAAGTAATAGAGACACAGAAAGAAAAGTATGACATGATTTCATTCATATATACAATTTAAATACATTGATTTTATAAAATTTGAGACTAGTTTGGTGGTTACCAGAGGCAAGAGTTAGTGAGTGGTAAAACTGTGGGATAAAAAGATGGAGAAATTTATCAATGGATACTAAGTTACGGGTGCACAGAGCAGAAATTCCTAGTCTGCTATTGCAGAGTCAAGTAACTACAGATAACAGTAAAATACTGTGCCTTTCAAAATTCTAAAAATTCTAGAAAAAAAGTTTTAAAAATGTTTTCAGCATAAAGAAAGGTAAATGAGCAGACAGCTATGCTTACTTTGATTGAATATTATACTATATGTGATGTGTGACTGAAAAATACAGTGAATATTTAACTAAAAAATTTATTTCATGCTAAATCTTGAAGCAACCAATACACTCATCAACAGATGACTGGATAAAGAAAATGTGATACCCATATAAAATGGAACACTACTCAGCTATAAAAATGACTCATTTGAGACAGTTGCAGGAAAATTGATTAACCTGGACAATGGAATAGTGAACTGGAGGAGGAGGGAGAGGAAGAGGAAGAAAAGGGAAGAGGGTTTAAAAAACAGGAAGAAACATGCTGTTATATGTTGTTATGGTGGATACACTGTGTCAATTTGAGAAGTTGAGAAATTTAACTGAGACTCAGCAGGGAGCCAGTAGCCAGGATCTGTTCTTTGTAAGCATCCTCATGCTATGCAAGACAAGGCACAGAGATTTTGTGAGTGCTACACTCACCCTGGAAGGGGTGGTGATGGTCTGTGTACAATATAAGGGAGGAGAAGAGGCTTGTTCCCCCCTTTTTGCTCTGGCTGCTGCCTTGAAGTGTTGCCTCAGTGCCATGCCACTCTGCCTTGGAATCAACTGATTGCAGACTGAAACCTCCACAAACTATAAGATAAATAAACCTTTCCTTCCTTATTTTAGGTGTTTTGTCCCAGCAACAAGAAAAAAGTAACCAAAACATGTTCATGTAACCATTCTTCAAGACTATTGTAAACTACATAAACTGTATACATGTGCAAATAAGATAAAAGATTTAAAAATTCATTACTGTAAAAGACACAATGCCATTAATCTCTCTCAACACACGCTTCTTCACTGCAGATACGCTTATTTCATCATTCTTGTCACTTTCTAAAGCAGTTTGGGTGGTCCTCTTTGGTGAGTGTGTTTCACTGTGCTTTCCTGGCTGTCTTGATGCTCTGCATAGATACAAAATGTTTACCTTTCATCGTCATTTTGACTTTGGAAAAGAGCCAGAAGGTACATAGACACCAGATCCTGTGAAAAGATGGACATGGAGACACAGGAATGGTTCTGGGTCTGCTTTTCTGTTGGAGGACATTGGACAGCAACATTAACTGCATTTTTTAACGCACTTCATAAAAACACTCACAAAAGAGGACTTTTAAAGAACTCTTTTAGAAAGTATCAAGAATGGTAAGATAAGTGTGTCAGAAGTAAGGGAAGAGTATTTTGAGGGAGATTAATGACAATGTGCCTTTATTGCAATAGACATATTTTAATTTAAACATTCATCATATAAATTGATCACACTCCTATGTTCATATCAAAATATCAGATAATATCTTATAAATATGTGCAATTTTATGCTTTTATCTATCAGTGGAAACAATAAATTTCATTTAAATTTTTAAAAAGTGCTATGACATCATTTTGTGCCTTCCAAGCTGATGATGCTTGATAGATTGTATAGTTATTTAATTTAAAAAAGAAATTGATCTAATAAGTAGTTCATCACTGAGGCATATGATATGTTATTTATTCAAGTAAATTATTTATATTTTTAGCACACCTTCCAGTTGAAACCTAAAGAAGGGATGTTTTGGAATTCTGATATGTATGGTAGAGTCTGGGGAAAGGTTGGGGAAGTTCCCTGAGGTGTAACTGCAAGAAAGAATGAGTCATTGAAAGTAACAGAATTAATTTTCAAGGAAAGAGATAAAAGGCAAAGAGTAAATCAACACATGGTTGGTCAAAGGGGACCATGAAGACTGAGAGGTCTAAAGAGAGGATAGCATTTATGTCCCCTGGCAACAATGTTTCCCTTACCTCTTTCGTTAGTCATATCTAAATGTCCTAGAAGAGAATCTCTGAAATTAAAGGATGAAAGTACTGTGTTCCTATACATTGCTTATGACATCAGATAACACAAACTCTTCTTTGGTTTCTTATATCATTTGAGATATATGTGTGTATCTTCTGTGTGCCATTTGGAAATATAATCTGAGTGATAAAGGCGCTTTCTGTGGTCTTTATCACAGAATGCATGTGGGGCAGCACTGCACAAAGAGGGCTTAGTAAGCACAGAGATTGAAACAGTAAACTCAAGAAGTAGCTGATTAACCTAGAAGTGACAGATCCATAGACCACAGAGAGGGCAGGGAGGAGCCAGTGTTAGAAGTAGTAGGATTGCCAAGAGAAGATAAAAGGGCTAGAAGGAATGGTGGAGTCCAGAACAAACAGAAAGCCTACCTTGTAGTATGGAAGAATGATTGTAGAGCATTTACCTAACAAAGCATTGTCCAGAGCCATGCAGCTCAAGTGTAGGGTGTGGGAAGCAGTGGAAAGAAGATGGATGGAGGAATTTTCAAGAGGAAGAAATTGAGAAAGAGCAAGAAGTACAAGGACTGTGAGTGTGAGTTATTGAAATTGGTGAACTATGATTTTAGCTTTTGGATTTGAATCCTTGGAAGAAACAGGCAAAAATATTCTGAACAATGGGTTAGTTGGTTTTATAGTTTTGTGTTATAGTAAATGTAGATTACTTCTGGTTTGTATTCTAAATTTAACTAGTTTGCGTTTCACTGCATTTAGTTCTTAAAACCAAGAAAAATTTGAAAAAGCAAATTATAATAAAACATATGCCAAAGAAATAAATAACTACAGCTAAATGGAAACTCAAGAGAAAAATTGTATTTAAAAAATACTATGAGGTTTAAATTTAGGTTAGCTATTAATTAGTTGGTTATAAAATAAATTTTGAGTATTCTAGTAGTCAAAGAGAGTAATCTGATAGATTGTACAGTTTAATATTTTTAGCTGCTATAATTCTTTAAATATTTTTATTACGAGCAACACATAAATGAATTGCATTCAGATAATTCCAGCCAAACCTAACACACATGAACACACACACATGCACACACACACACACACACACACACACACACACACACAAGATTCTGTTTTTCCTGTCAGAAGTGAGTGCTTGTAATGCATGTTTCCTTGCAGTCTTTTTTCTATGTTTTTTTTTTTTTTGGTGGGTTTTTTTTGTCCATTTGTTTTGTTTTTAGTACAGGGACTTGAACTCAGAGCCTTGCATTTGCAGAGCAGGTGCTGTTCCACTGAGCTATATCCTTGGTCCCTGGATGTGTTTTTGAATCTCTTCTTCAAAGGTGAGGTCCATGAACAATGTATATGAGAAGGCTGCTATGAAGGAGCTCTGACCTGAATCAGCCTTGTACTTGAGGATTATAGTTTCTGAATTAAAGTGTTTTGAAAGATGATAACTGAAATGTCAACATATTCTTTGAGTTGGAGAATAAATTTGGCTTACATTTGTTGTAGATTGCTATACTTTCCAAATTTTTAGTGTTGAGCATCCTATTTGTTTTAAAATAAAACTCTCAATTTAAATGAATAATACAAATGACATTCTGAAAGTACAGGTGCAAAACCAAGAGTTTAATGCAGAGCCTTAGATTTTAAGCCTTTTGGGCAATGTTTGCGTGATCAAAATCAGTTAGAGACTTCTGAAAAAATTGTTCAGCAGTATTAACTAATGTACTGCATACATCTTGTTTTTCTTAGTTCTATAAATAATTTCCGATTTTTTAAGTCAGTAGACAGCTCCAGCTTCAGTTACTTTTTTTTTTTTTTGCACACGCAAATTTAGCTCTTTACCAAATGGGTTGTTTAGGCATCAAACCTAGTGGTTATTGCACTGGATATATTATTTATGACCTGCATTTATTCTGTATGAATCATATAATACTGTACAGTTTGTTGAGGTTAAATTCTGTACAACAAATATTTACTAAGAATTTGTTGCATACCAGACAACTTTATACCAACAATATAAAGACAAATATTAAAGATCTTACTTTCAAAACTGGTGATAAAAATTACTTAAATGACTTGAAAGTTAAGATTTTATATGACTCTAGTATACACAGAAGTATAAAATCAAAGTGCTAACATGAATCGTAGTAAGGTAAAATTGTACAGTATGCTGACATCTTCTTTGTCAAAACTAAAATATTAGATTCTTCATTAAAAGATTGGCAAAAATATTTGAAAATTAATACAAAATTCTTTTATAATTTTCCTTTGTATTTAAAATCCTAATTATTAAGTGTTTTACAACTGTGCTTCTGATTGTAGATATTACTTGTAAGATTTCTCTAGACTGTAAATCAAAATTTTATCTAATGATTTGATTATTTTTAGCTATATACTCAAAATATACTTAAGCAGGTAGAGTTGGGCTCAATAGAAAGACACACACATAGAGGGAGAGAGAGAGGAAGAGAGGGAGAGAGGGAGAGAGAGAGTGCTCATGGTTCAGAAGTGGCTATATTATATTTATGGAGTAATTTTGGGTGTCTTTAAAATGGATGATTTAGGGTGTATATTTTTATCACTTCTGTTTGCCCAGCTGGCAGACTGTATTAGAATGTAATTTATATGTGTCTAAAGTCGAAATACGTTCCTCATTACTATTGTTCTTTTTTTTTTTGAAGGTGGAGCAAGCATAATTTATAGGTAATAAAGACAGTCCCAGAGCTAAATTTACAGGGTTTTTGTGTTTATAAGACCTTTAGAAATATTGTTGAATTAGTTTCCTGGAAAGGAAAAGATTTTGAGTATCTTTTGTGTCCTAAAATTGCATTTTTCTTAAAAGTGCATTTTTGAAATCTCGATTTCCTTATCTTCTTTCTGTTTTTATAATTTTTTCTCTTACTTAGTTTCTCCCCCTGAGATCTCTTATTGATTTCTTATTTTTTATCTCTTAGTTTTAAGAGATATAGATGGGTTCAAGGTCTGTCTTTGTATAACTGCTGTAGTTGAGGAGGGCATGGATCTTGTGTAGCTAAGGATCAAAAATTTTACTGAGTAATTCAAAGGAGACATACAAATAATGAGTTTTATTTTTTGAAGATCATCTTTTATGATATTAAAAGTCTTCAGTACACTACAAAGATATTAACAAATTATTGATTCTTAACACTTAATAACTATGTTAAATCATCAGCAGACAGGAATAAAAAGCAGTCATTGAAGAACAGTGGTTTTGACAGTGGCATTTGGCATAAACTTTTTTATCTTTAATATTAACCTCTATTTATTTTGAAGTGTTTATCCAAATATATAATAGGTGGTATTTAGAGCACAAAGATTCTTCTCTGTTCTACTAATAAAAAGTCGAATGTCCTCTTATTTTAATTATAACAACAGTCAATTAATACAGTGAATAAAGATATCTATCTTCTTTTATCATTGGACCATTGACATTTTTATTATGGGGCTCTATTTTAGAGACCTAAAGTTGTTTTGTAATGACTGACTCTAGATAATATAAACACATAACAATGTGTCTGCTCGCACTAATTCTGTTCAACATGGTTCTTGAAATATGATCTAGAGCATTACACAACAGAAAAAAACAAAAGGGACATGGATAAGGAAGGAAGAAGCAAAAGTATCATTATTTTCAGGTGACATAATCCTCTACATAGAAGTCCTCAAAACCTCCATGAAAAAGCTAGAACTAATAATCAATTCAGTAGTGTAGCAGAATAGAAATTTAACACTCAAAAAATCAATAGCATTCCTGTACACCAATAACAACCTCACCGAGAGTTTCACAATAACATCAAGAAAAATGAATTATTTATGAATTACTGTGACCACCAAAGTAAAAGACGTCTATACTGAAAGCTGTAATACTCTGAAAAAAGAGATTGAAGAGTACATCAGAAGACAAAGACAAACTGTTTCTCAGCAAGCAGAATCAATATAGTAAAAATGGCCATATTTCCAAAATTGTTTTATAGCTTTAATACAATAATAATCATAATATCAATGATGTTTTCTACAGAACTGGAGAAAGCAATCCTAAAACACATATGAAAACATATGAAGAGGCCTAAGATAGCTGCAACCTTTCTTGATAATAAGAGGAAGGCAAGGTGTATCACAATCCTAGAATTCGAGTCATACTACAAAGCTACAGAGATAAAAGAGCATAATATTAGCAAAAGAAGACTGTGGATTAGTGGGATAGAATAGAGTATACAGAAATAACTCCAGGAATACTCATCTATATTGTCTTTGAAAAGGGAGCCCAATCTCTTCACAGGGGGGAAGATAACCTCTTGAACAGATGGTACTGCAAACTGGCAATCGATATGCCAAAGACTGAACTAGGCTCATGTCTCTCTCCATTCATTAAGCTAAAATCAAAATGGGTCATCTACTCCTCAGATGAAGGATTAATATCTAGATTATTAAAGAACTCAAAAAAATTAAATTTAAAGACCAACCCAAATATGGGTATCTTAAATAAACAGACACTTCTAAAATGAACTACAAATGATCCACACCATTGGGCATTTGAGAGATGCAAATTAAAACAACTCTGTTTCCATGTCACTTCATAAAGAATGACTACCGTTAAGAAATCAACGAATAACAGATGCTGACTCAGCTGTGGAGACAAAGGAAACTGTTTTCACTGTAATGTAAACTACAAGGCTGGGAATGTAAAGTGTTGTAACTATGGAAATCAGTATAGGGATCCTTCAAAACACTAAAAATAGAAGTTTCATTTGACCTAGTTATTCCCCTTCTAGGTATCTTCCCTCTAAAATTTCAAAACGTTATACCTCAGTGATGTCTGCTTACTCATGTTTATTGCACCACAGTTCACAGTAAGAGGTCAATCTTGGAAATAGCCTTTTCATTTTCTCCTCAACAAATAAAAAGACAAAAACAATGTGGTGTTTATATGCACACAAGGGAATACTATTTTGCCATAAAGAAGGATAAACTTGAGCCATTTATGGGAAAATGGATACACCTTGAGACCATAATGTTAAGTGAAGCAAATGAGACACAGACGCTTAAATATTACATGGTTTCTTTTATTCAAAAACTTAATATCTAAAATATGAAATAAACAACAGATAATAGAAAAAAAGACAGAGGCAAAAAATAATTATAATCCAGTGCAGATATTATATCTAAAAGTGCACCTTAGTACAGTTGTCTTACATGTTTTATATGTTTTTGGCCTATTAGCCTGGTTTTTAATCTGTACATATGGTAATTTATTTTATAACAGCTTATAAAAATAAATTAATTAATCTGATGGCAGCAAAATAAAGAAAGGTAGAGGTAAGAGGAAAAACCTAATCATAATGTGTTATGTACATGTACCAATCCTCTACAATGAATGTAGTCATTATATACTGCACATAGGTACTAATATACACTCTCCTAAAAATAACTAAAAACAGGGAAACATAAATTTAGTTTCTATCACAAAAGTGACAAAGCTTGGCAGCTAGAATATTTACACTGTCATTTTTATTTTATAGGCACACCTATTTTATTTTATAGGCACACCTGCATAAGAAGATAAATCTTCATCAGAAGAGAACCTGAATGTACATTAGAATAACATAAAGGGACTTTATTAAGAGAGACTGGAGTACGTTTGGAAGGGCTAGAGGGACTGCAAGTCACAACTTCTTATGACTACACTGTAGGCGCAGTTAGAAACTGCCAGCAGGGGAAAGTAAAGTGCGCAAAGCCTCTTTTTTATATCGCACCTAGCTTTGGTTTAATAGTACTATGATTCTCCTTTTATATCTATTTATTTTGGTTACGCATTTTCACTGAGTTTTTAGGATCAAGTCAAAGTAATACTTGTATTAATCAAAGTGTTAGCCATTTGCATATGTGGAGATTTGCTGGCACCAATACTACTATTTCCTTGAGGATGGAGGGGGTACAATTTACAGGTGAAAAGGCCAACTCCAGAGGATAATTTATGGGGTCATTGTCTCTTTAAAACCTTTAGGATTTTTTTTTTCCAAGGAGTTTTCCGATGAGGGCAAAAAAGAGTGAGTAGTTTTTGTACCCCGAAGCTGCATTTTTCTTAAAAGTGGGATGTTAAAATCTTGAATTCTTTATCTCCTATTTTAAAAAAATTTTCTGTGCTTCCTCATGGTGGTTAGTCTATTCTCATTGCACCATATTATCGACTGATACTTGTATAGCTTAATTTTACTGCTTAGGTTCATAACCAAGCTATGATCTGCATGAAATCCAAGTAGGGAGTTAGTTCATTTGAAAATAATTAAGATCCAGTTGATAAATACAAAAGATTTGCTTAATCAAGTAAAGCACTTACAGGACAGGGTAAGATTTTTAACTTATATATTTAATATTCCAGAGTGCTAATCCAATGCAAGAGTTATCTAGAAGACTTCAAAGTACTAATTAAATAAGAGGCAGGGTATTGTATTTGCTAAAGCTATTTTCTGACAGATTATATTGTAAAGAGGTTTACCCAGAGTGAATGTTCCAACGCCTACTCAGCACACTAGTAAGAGCAATTCTTTTCCTCAAGTTAAAGTTTTGATGAATGCTTTTTCCAATCTTACAAAGCAGAGCACTTTGAATAAATCTGATGAAGTCAATTTTGTTTTGGGGGATATTTGGGGAGTTTCACTGGACTTCAGCTTTAAGATTTGAGCAATAACAAGGCGTAAACATCTGAAATGTCTTTAGAATAGCTGTAGACTCCTGTTCTGTTTCCAGAACTAAGAAATGAGGGTTTTAAAACTTCTTTAGCATCATTAATTTCAAAATGTTAATGTTTTGATTATTTCTGTTTGGGGAGACTTGAAGCATTTTGATTAGGGTCCTTTAAAATAGCTTGTTCATTACCTGTGTAAATTTTAAATTCAAATAACTGTGAAATTACTTTCTTCCAAAAAGTTCCTATAAAGGTAGAAATTTATATCTCAGGGCCTTTTGGTTTGAGCTATCTAATGACTATGAAGGATTAGAGTTCACAATATGGTGATTAACTATTTTCAATTACCATACAAACTAGATGTCATATAAAAAGTACTATACATTAGGTCTTTTTCCCCAGTTTCTGAGAGAGGTCTTAAAACTTATAATTTCCAGAGTCATAAGGAGGTTAGGAGCATTTTGCTTATTTTTGTTATTTTTGGTTATTTTTGTTATTGTTATATATATGCTTTTGGTTCTTGGTTTTCAACGCAGGAGCTTCTGAGAGCCTTATAATTTCCAGTTTTGAGTGCCTCTAGGTATGCTAATAGATGACCAGGGGCTGGGATTCTGAAATAGCTTCAGGCTAGGAACTGCACCAGAAAGGACTGACTGCAACTTTAAGCCCTATCTCTCTACCTTTGGGGAGTGAAAATTGAGTCAGTCACCAGGAGTCAGCGATTAACCAAACACTCTTTTGTGAAAGATTTGATAAATGCAACTGCCATAAAAATCTAGAGCAGGGCCTGGGTGGCTTCCATTTACTGAGTTACATCTGCAAGCTGGGAGGCTCACATACCCTGATCTCATCAAGGGGTTGAATTCTCTTAACCTCTCCTAACCCTATATACCTCTTCATCTAATAACTCACTTGAATTCTTTGAACCAACCTTTATAATGAACCAGTAGTATAAGTAATACGTTTCCCTGATTTCTGTGAGCTGTTACAACAATCAAATAGGAGAAGGGTTTGCTGGGAATCCCTAATCTGTAGCCAAGTCAAAATTGTGGACAACCTGGGATCCACTACTTGAAGTCGATGCTGAAAGGTGAGACTCAGGGAGGGATGTGCCATTGAGTACTTTACCCATGAAATCTGTACTGTGTGTGGTTTGTGTCAGAATTAAATTAAATTAGAAGATACCTAGCTGATATTTAGAAAGTTGGAGTATTGCTTGTTGACTTGGAAAACATTCTACACAGTCTGTGTCAGAAGTGCGGGAAGTCGCAAAACAGTAGAACATGTAGACACAGATGGAGAAAATAAACTTTCAAAGAAAAACAAATGAAAACTATTGAAGTTGGTGGGTCCAGAGTATCTAACTGAGGTGGTCTGTTTCAATAATAATTCTTTTCCTAAGTCTAGAGTTATTCATTTGTGGCTGAACATCCATACGAATTTAGATACCATTAAAAAAGACTGAAGAGATTTTCTAGGTGAAGGTGGTGACATTTTATAGTATGTTGGTCATAGACCTGGGAGCATGATGAGGTTTTTTTTCCTCCTTCAATTTTATTTTTTTTTCCAAATTCATTTTGTTTCAAGGAGAACAAGGAAAAAGCTGAAACAAAATTTCAAAATGTATCAAACAGAATGGTACATACATTGCGCATTGTCACCCCCAAATCATTCACCCAGAGCACAAGACATCTGCATTCAATTGTCTGAACAATACCAGCACAATTCTTTGGCTTCAGTGAACTCAGAGAAATCAGTAGTATAATTATCTTAACTATTTGTTAATATACATATATGTATACATGTTCATATGTTGTTTCAGCTTCTCACACTAGTGAGACAATGTGATGTTTACACCTGTGTCTTATTTGTTTCACGTATGAGTATGGTCACAAGTTGCATCCATTTACCTATAAAAATCTCAGCTTATCCTTCTTTATGACTGAGTAGTCTGTAATTGCATAGAAATATCACATTCTTTTATCCATTCCTCGGTCAATGGGCATTTAGGTTGTTTCTGAGATCTACTATCACAAATTGTGTTGCTATAAACTTGGAAGCACATATATCGCTATAGTATGATGTTTTTAATTAGTTTGGGAAGATACCCAGAATGAAATACCTAGTCCTAGCTTTTTGAGAAATCTCCACACTGATTTCCAGAGTCTTCATCTCACCAACAATGGCTTTTTCCCCACAGCCCCTCCAACATCGGCTATTGATTGATTTCTTGATAGTAGCCGTTCTTTCCAGGGTCAGATGGAATCTCAGTGTTGTTTTAATTTTCATTTCTTGAATAATCGATGCTGGTGAACATTTTTTCATATATTTATTTGCTGCTTGTATTTCTTTATCTGAGAAGTATGTATTCATTTCAGATGCCCATTTTTGGACTGGATCTTTAAATCCAGGAGGACTGATTTTTTTTTTTTGAGTTCTTCATATGTTCTCAATAGTAATCCTTTGTCTGAGGTACAGCTGTCAAACATTTTCTCCCACATTGTGGTTGTCCCTTCACTCTGTTGGTGGTTTCTCTTGCTGTGCAAAAGTTTTCAGTACGGTGAAATTCCAGTTGTTGATTCTTTGTGATAGTTTCTACGCAATTAGGGTTTTGTTCAAAACGTCTTTACCTACACCAATATCTTCAAGAGTTTTAACTACTCTATCTTCCAGCAGATTTAATATTAAGATCTTTGATCCATTCCAAATTCAGCTTGGTGCATGGTGAAAGATATGGGGGAAGCATGACAAATTAATTTTAGAAAAACAGAATCTCTGGCCTGGAGCAAGGTTTCAGCCAGCAATTTCAAAGAGCATGTTGTAAAAAAAAGAAACAAGACTCTTCACATCGAAAAATTTAGGCTTAGGGGTGGAGATTACTTGCCTATCTAGTTTATATTTGTTATTGGGATCAGTGAAAAGGTTTTAAGAATATGAATAAGAGTAAGGAGTTGCCAGTGGAACAGGAACAAAGGACTAGGATATAGTAAAGATAATGGTAGCTTAATTTAAACTTGGGAAGAATCTTAAGAATATTATCAAGGTTCCTATTAACAGGCTTTAGAGACTGCCCACAATCTTATATAGAAAAAAAATCAGCCTGAAAAGAGGAAGGAGAATAGATATAAATTATAATCAACATGAAATAACCAATTGAAATATGTTGACTGAGACCATAATTACTTTTTTCAGCTATTTTCTGTTGGTTACTGATTGGCACAGTAGGTTAAATTGCTTACACGAGGTGATGTAGAACAGCTTCTGTAATAAGAAGTTTAATTTATAACCGTGGCTTTTCCTTATTACTTTTATATGATCTATATTCTGTGGCATGTTGGCTACAGTCCATCTCTGCTCTCTCACAGTGTGTGTTCCTGTGGTATGTGATAGACAATATGGCTTAAATTCTCAAAATCTTTATGTTCCTCATGAATTTATGCTTGTTAGCCACCCACACATAACCCTATTTTTAGTTCTAAAAACCAGGAACTGTTTTTCCCTGAGCAGCTGACCTCTGTTGGTTTTTCTTCAGTTTTAGCTGACTTCAGGCATCTTGAATAACTCATTTTCCCAGAGTTTCAATCTGACACCAGAGGCTCAGACAAAGACTGCCTCCTAGAGAGGAGTCTCATAGTGGTCTCACTATGTCTGACTTGAGTCCAAAACCAAGTTTAAATCAGGAGGAGGAGACACAAATGGGAGAGAAATAATGGGAGAGGACTTCCCCTCCCGCAGAGATCAGGACTAACCAAGGCAATCAAACACAATCTCATCATTTGCACGATGTGTGCCTATGATTTATTTTTAATATTTTTCTTCCTCAACTTCTTTGGCTTACCTTTCTTACATGATTATTTTAAGTATTTTAATGTGTGCATGTGGTTTTGTGCCATTGAAACATGATTTGTTGTTTGTCACAAGGACAAATGTGATTCTGATGTACTTCGAAGCGTCACTGACCAGTGTGGTTAAAAGTAGCTAAGTGCGGCTATTGACCACTCGAAATGTGGCCATATTTGAGGTTTTGTACAATATAAAGCAGGGGTCCGCAATCCTGAGTCACAGACCTGTATTGACCTGTGGCCCAGTAAGGAAGAGGTTACGTGCAGGAGGTAAGTGGCAGGCAAGCCAACAAATTTTCATTTATATTTACAGCTGGTCCTTATTGCTTGCATTAATGCCTGGGCTCTAGCTTCTGTCAGATCAGGGGCAGCGTTAGATCCTCAGAGAATCTCAGAATCTACTGTGAGCTGTCCACTGAGTGATCTTGTGTACTTCTAATTCAAATCTAATGCCTCACAATCTGAGATGAAATTAAAGTCATGATGCTAGTGTTGGGGAGTGACCAACAAAGACATATTAATATTAGCAACAGACTGGACTGCACAGAGAATACAATTAATCAGTTGCTCGTAGCCTTATATCAAAGCTGTGTCAGTGAGTGACAAGTGACAAAGAAGCTGCATCTGGTGGCTGGGTTGAGTAGTGAGTAAGTGTACTTCAGTTATCCAGCTGCATGTGGTCACAGGCTTTAAGTCAGAATCTGATGATTATTTCAGTCTTGCATGGCCTGTCTATTGTACTATTTACCACTTCTGTTCACACCTCCTTATGGGCACTGCACATTTGTGTCAGTCAGTTTTCATAACCCCACAACTAAACTATCCACAATGATTAAAAATCAAACATCACTGGAAAGCATCTTTGCAAAGGGAAAGACCAAATAAGAAGACAACAAAAGACTCTTAAGTCTACCAACTGAAAGAGAGCTGCATTTTCAAGAACATAGCAAGAGTCCTACTTATATTATGAATTCATTACAACAAATGATTCACGTTCGCCAAGTTTGCTTTGCATAATATGTGGTGATCACCTATGAAACCTTCAAAATTGCTTTGGCACATGGAGACTAAACACCTTGCAGAGAATGATAAACCTTTGGAGATTTTCAAAAGAAAAAAAGTGAACCCTAAAAACAGAAGGAATTTTTGAAGGCCGCAAATTCATCAAATGCATCCACACTTAAAGCATAATTCTTAAATGCCAACAGCATTGGAAAACTGAGAAGCCCTTTAATATTAAGGAAGAGTTGATCCTGCCTGTTGCTAATGACATTTGTTGTGATCTTTTAGAAGAAGATGAAGTTCAGAAGGTGGCAGTGTTTGTCTTTCAACTAGTGCTGTAATTAGATGAGTCCATAAATGGGCAGAGACTATCAAAGCACAAGTGATATAGAGCATGTATGAGTCACCATTGTAAAAAATCCAGGTCGACCAGATATCTTTGCTAACAACAAGGGAAAGATACTTGCTTATATGTGATGTATTTTTCAGAAGGTTGTACATGGGGATATGTTATAGTATGGGATCCTTAATTTCCCACTGTCACAATAGACAGATTGTTGTAGTCAGGGGTTGTACAGAGAACAATCAGAATAAGGACATGGAGTTTATAATATTATTTTTATGATGGTCGCTCCAAGTTAACACAAGTTAATGCAGGAAATCTATCCACAACACTAAAGACTTAGAATATTTAGTCAAGGGCCTAAATCCCATAGCAATGTCCAAGATGAGTCCAGATAAAAACCCAGAGCTCATGACAATGCCTCCCACGAGTCCAACTGGAGGTCTAGAGCCCATAAGAAGGACTCACACCAGTCTTTTTTATGGATCCGTGCTGGGAGGGTCCAAAGGTCAGTGGTGGAAACTAGGAAGTCTATGCCAGTGGGGTGAAAGAGCTGTGCTGATAGGTTGAGGATTCTACGCTGGAGCCGAGAAGTCACACTCACAGCAAACACCAGGGCTGTCCTGAAAAGCAGCACAGCCATCCTCAGTGACACGGAGGCCCCGAGCTCCTCCAATGACAAGCATAGTGGAGTACATGCCAGGAAGCCAGCGTGACGAGTCCATCCTGGAGACCAAGCAGCACACGTCTTCCCCTCCAGAGCCAGGAAGCAATGCTTGATGTGAGGACCAGAGCTTCTCCAGGAGAACCTAACAGCTCAAATAGCAACTTGTAGGAGAACCCACAACACCTCAACGTCTCAATGCCATAACTCCTTAACGTTCCTCTTTCTCCTTCTCCACTTCTCCATTTATGCTGGTAACCTTCCTCAGGTGAAACATCTCCGCTCAGTGCCATGCTGATGTAATCCAGCCGGCGTTAAGCTGACCACCAGTTCTCAATCCATAACACAGATCAACTAGACAAGAAATCAAAAACTAAATATCCAAGAGAGC
Organism: Dolichotis patagonum; assembly: GCA_004027295.1. Lineage (NCBI taxonomy): Eukaryota > Metazoa > Chordata > Mammalia > Rodentia > Caviidae > Dolichotis > Dolichotis patagonum. The sequence goes on along the minus strand of PVJX010011925.1, from coordinate 33,492 downwards.
CACATATTTCAATCAATGGATTTAATAGACATACAGGATGTTCCACCCAATCACAGACACACATTCTTCATAAAAGCACATGGAAGCCAGTGACCCAGGCGGCTAGGAAGGTATGGTCGAAGGAACCGCCGGGCTAAAGACATTGAACAGAAGGATTTGCGTTGTCAATGTTTGAGTGTCTAGCCACTATTTATGCTTAGATTTTGTGACTTTGACAACTATTTTTTGAGATGACAACAAGTAATGTTTCAACGAGTGATTCTATGATGAGAATTTTTGTTTTCCTTTTTGAATTCTGTATTCTACCCTTGTTTTCTGCTTTTCTGTTTTCTTTAATTTTTTTTATTTCTTTGAAAAAAAGAAAAATATGCAATATAATAACCATTGTTAAATTTCTTTCATTCTGTTGTGAAAACCTATATTGATATTGTTTTGAGTTTGCTGTTGTTTATGCCTTTTGCTTTTTGTTCTTCTTTTCTGACTTTTCTCTTTTTTAAATAATTTTTTTTTAAAAAAGCACATGGAAGTTTTGTCTAAAATAGACCATATACTAGCCCATAACGTATACTTAGGTAAGACAAGCAAAATTATCCCATGTTTATTATCAGATCATAGTATAATGAAACTAGAAATGAATGAGAAAAGAAAGCACAGAAATTATACAAATATGGAAATTAAACAGCACTTGAATAGTCAATGGGTTACAAATAAATAAAAGAAGTTATACAGTAAAATGATAATACCACTGCAACATACCAGAACTTTGGAACAAATGGAGGTTGTCTCAATAACAAAGCTTAGAAGTATATATGCCCACATCAGAAACACAGAATGTTCCCGAATGAATGACCTAATGATGCATCACCTCAGAGTCATACAAGAACATGAATAATCCAAATCCATGGGTAGTGAAAAGCAAGAAATTATAATGTTCAGAGCAAAAATTAGAAAAATTGAAACTAACAAAATACAAATAATAAATGAAGTGAAGAACTGGTTCTTCAAAAGAATAAACAAAATTGATAGTTCTTAACCAATCTTGCAAAAAATATATCAGAACACTACACCAGAAAGAAAATGCCCAAATCAATTACAATTAGAAGTGAAAAAGGCAAAATGCAGACACCATCAAAATTCAGGAGATTCTCACTAACTGCTTTAAAATGCTTTTTCTCCAATAAGTTGGAGAAACTAAAAGAAATGGATAGATTCCTAGATACATAAGAGTAAACAAAACTGAACAAATAAGATATAAAAATAATTCATTTTTCCCGCAGCCTCGCCAAAATTTGTTATCAGTTGATTTCTTGATGGCAGCTATTCTTTCCAGAGTGAGATGAAATCTCAATGTTGTTTTAATTTGCATTACTCAAATGACCAGTGATGGTGAATATTTATTCATGTATTTATTTGCAATTTGTGTATCTTCATCTGAGAACTGTGTGTTCAAAGGGTCTTTGAATTTGGGGGCTTGATGTTTTTCAATTCTTTATATGTTAATGATATAAGTCCTTTGTCTGAGGGACTGCTGGCTAAAATTCTTTCACATTCTGTGGGTTTTCTTTTCACTCTGTTGGTGATTTCTTTTGAAGTGCAGAAACTTTTCAATAATATGAGATCCCAGTTGTTGATTCTCTGAAGTGTTTCCCATGCAGTTTGCATTTTGTTCATGAATTCTCTGCCTATCCCTATGTCTCCAAGACTTCTACCTACCGGATTTAGTGTTTATGCTTTAATGTTTAGGTTTTTGATCCATTTAGACTTTACTTTTGTGCATGGTGATAGGCATGGATCTAGTTTCAGTCTTCTGCATGTGGAGAGCCAGTTTTTCCAACACCATTTATTAAAGAGGCTATCCTTCCAGTGAACATGTTTACCCCCTTGTCAAATATCAGGTGGCTGAGTGTCTTTGTACTTATACTTGAATCTTCTAATCTGTTCCACTGGTCCTCAGGTCTATTTCTTTGCCAGTACCATGCTGATTTTATCAGCATGTACTTTGTAGTACAGTTTCAAGTTAGGAATTGAGATGCCTCCTACCTTGCCTTTATTGCCCAGAACTGCCTTTACTATTCTAGGTTTCTTCTGGTTCCAAATGAATTTTAGGAGTGTTTTCTCTAGATCTGTGAGGTATGTCAATTGTATTTTGATTAGGATTGTGTTAAATCTGTGTAACAGTTTTGGGAGTATGGCCATTTTCACAATGTTGATTCTTCCTGGCCAAGAGCAAGGAATATCCTTCCATTTTCTAATATCCTCTTCAATATCCTTTTTTAGCATAGTATAATTTTCAGCATATAGGTTATTTACAGGGAAAAAGGAACACTACTACACTGTTGGTGGGAGTGCAGACTGGTGCAACCACTATGGAAATCAGTATGGAGATTTCTCAGAAGACTAGGACTGGAAGCTCCATTCTACCCAGCTATTCCCCTCCTGGGTATTTTCCCAGAAAAACTGAAAAGGTCATGTCACAATGATATATGTGCACCCATGTTTATAGCAGCACAATTTGTAATAGCTAAATCTTGGAAACAACCAAGATGCCCATCAACCACAGAGTGGATAAAAAAGATGTGGTATTTTTATCCAATGGAATATTACTCAGATATGAAGAAGGATGATTTTGAGGCCTTCATAGGGAAATGCAGACAACTTGAGACTATCCTCATTAGTGAAATAAATAAGAATCTTATTTATAAATATCTCATTGTGTCTCTAGTGTCAAAAGTAACAAGAACTGTAGGTGTAATAAAACCCAAAATGTGTAATTGCTACTGTAAAAAAGAGAGGGAAAAAAGTGCTCTAAAGATATAATTGCATGTATGGTTAAGTGTGTAAGATGAATGACCATATTATTATTTTTGTTAAATCATGGAACAGAACTGTTAACAGTCTCATTGTTTGAATGTCTACTTTGTATGCTTTAATTTTACAACTTGAACAACTATTTCCTAGATGACAGTATGTAAGTTATCAAGTAATGATTTCATAGTGTTTCTTTGTTCTTTTCTTTTTTCCCTTGGAATTATGTATCATTGCAACCCTTTTTTTCTGTTTTGTTTTGTTTTCTCTTTAAATAAAATGTTAAAAATAATCCAATAGGAGGCAATAAAATTGAAGTAGTGTTTAAAAAGTGCCAACTAAGAAAATCTTAGGACCTGATGAGTTCACTGTTGACTTCACAGGCACTTCATGGATGATCTAATTGAACTCCTTACTGAAATAGAAAGTTCTCCCAAAATACTTTGTGTATGTTAGTTTTACCTTGATTCCAAAACCAGATACGGATCCAACTAAAAAAAGAGAACCTCAGGACAATCTTCTTAAGATTGTAGGCACAAAAATTCCCAACAAATACTGGAAACATCATGAAAAATTTATACATCATGACCAAGAAGGCTTCAAACCAGAGACAAAGATGATTTAACATATGCAAAACAGTAAATGTAATGAATCTCCAAAATAGGACAAAACTCACATGTACATCATCTCAGTAGATTCAGGAAAAGCCTTTAAAAAAATTTTAAAAATCCATTCATGATTAAAATAATCCTGAAGAAAAGAGGTATAGAAACACTTTATCTCAATCTGATAAAAGCCATTTATGACAAACATGCTAGTAACATCACAGAACTAGGGAAAGGTGAAAGCTTTCCTTCTAAATTAGGAAGAAAACAAGAACATTCATGATCACCAATCCTGTTTCATATAGTATTTGAAATCTTAGCCAGAATCTTAGCCTTAGGCAAGGGAAAGAAAGAAGAGGGATGCATTCAGTTTTGTAGTGCCTGATTCCAGAAAGAGACATTCTGGGTGGGGGGAACCCTTGTGATGAGAGAACTCATAGAAAGACATCATTTGTGCTTAATCTTCAAGGATCATAAACTCAAAAGGTAGAAGAGAAAGGGAACAGGCTCCCACCAAACTGAAGCCATTTCTTGCCTGGTTTGTACTCTTCCCAGAACAATGCAGTGTATATTCCACTAGGTAGATCTCCAGTGACTGTGTGGATGATGAACTTGGTGGACCTTGGAGATAGAAAGAGGGAAGGAGAACACCTTGAAAAATGGAGAAAGCATCTAGGAATAAGGTCTCTTGGGAAAATCACATTTTTCCTTCTCATTGTGGAATCATGTTAGAAATGGCACTACATTAATTGGTTTCTGTAACTTGTAGAAATCAAACCATCTACTTAAGACTTTTGTGACATCAGGACTAGGAATGGCAGTATGCCAAACATTTCATTACAGTTTATGTAATATTTTAAGAGATTTTCTGATGTCTCAGAGGTTTTATCTTATATCTAATAAAATTTTGCTAGAGGATAAAAGAAAGGTTGGATGATCTCAGACCCAGCACTACCTTCTGCTCTATTGCCATGTCTTGCAAGTTAGGCTGACAGCCCTGGAGGAGAGGTGATTGCCCTCCCTGCCCACTTGAAGCGTAGCAACCTTTTCTTCCCAGTCTTCTACTTATCCAACCTTCTCTTTTTTCATCCTGTTTACAGTCAAACAATATTAAACAGAAAAAAAGAATAATGCTATTAGGCACACAAAGTGAAAATTTCTAAAGTGAAAAATGTAAGCAAATATGTAAGAAAACAAGTAACTTACTTGTTTTCCTTTGGACCACTCTAGTACATGAAATCATGTCATTTCGTCTCTAATCACACATTTTTAACAAGTTAACATTTCAGATTTCCCAGAAAGGACATTTAAACGACCAGATATCCCAGATGCTTTAACAGTTGCTTTAAGCACTTCAACAAGTTCTTGCCAGAAGATGGATTTGATCTTTGGAAACTCCTCTTGGGGACAAGCAGTGCCTTCTGTGTTGATCAGAACTTTCTGCCTGCAGAATCCTTTAATCTTCATTAATAGGAAGTGACGCATCTACTTACAAATATGCTTGGAGACTCAAATGGTGATGTTATAAACTCAATTAAAACACACAAATCCTAAGGCAATGAAGTATCTGTATATGACATTAAGTGATACATAACCAATTTCTCATCACCATCTGGAAAGGCAAGTTACAAAAATGAACCTGTAAAATAACATGAGCTAGGCATAGGATTGGGCTAAAGCCTTCCATCAAAATGCCCATAGATTAATTATAGTTATAGATACTTATCTTTCAGGTTATCAAATACTAACAGTGACATTTTCCTAGCCACACTGAAGAAAAATATTATATATTATATAAGAACAGGAGTCAATGTGATCAATAAATTAAAATATAAATTAATAGACTAAAATAAAAAAATCAATTTTACATGGAGAATAAAAGATAAAAATGTTGTTGTTTTATTCCTAAAATCTTCATGCTTTCTTAGTGTATTTACATCTTGTAATTTTTTTTAACCCAACTATCATCTTGGTTTTCTATTTCCCAAGAATTCATCTATATATTGTCAAAATTGCTCACATCATATTTTAAAGTTAAGTAAAGCATTATCAAATCTCTTTTTCCTAAAGATAAATTAATATTGTAAGTTCTCACCAATATTCCTTTCATTTACTCCTTTAGAAAGAAATGTATGTAGTTTCAAGGGACACATATATGTTCTTCCTGCCAACCAATTCATTACAATAATTATTATGCATTAATAATAATAATAATAATATTGTATATTATGTATTTCAGAATGTAACTGAGGTCTAGACTTTATACACAGTGACCTTTGAGGTAGCAAACTGACCATGGAGGTCTGGATGAGCACCGATTTGGGTACAAGCCACTTCGGAGATTAATGTCCTAACCAGGTTTCCTTTCCCCACTTCCAAGAGTCAATAATCTGAGTATCTGAATGCTGTGTTTGGAAACTGGAGTTCCTTCCTAGTAAGGGTAGCTGCTAAACTCAGTTTGTCTACAGGGCAACCAGTTAACTTCCTACTGACTCCAAGATCTATTTCCCCACCTTCCCCTGCTCCAATTTGAGTGGCAGGAAACTGCCTTCCTGGTCTCCTGTGCTGTCTAGTAGCTTCACGCAAGGGGAGGTAACATTAGGATCAGTGAATGGGAAGATGACAGTGGTATTTGTCTTCTTCTTCCTTCTCATCCTTTTTCCTCCCTTCCTCCTCCCATTACTTCTCTTCTTTCTCTTCTTCCTCCACCTCCTCCTCCTTTTCCTCTCCTCCTTGTTGTTCTTATGGCATTTCTTCTATTTTGCAAGACATTCCTCTTCCCATGGTCCCAGGTCCCCCCTCTGGTCAATTCCTGCCTTCTGTAGATCCTACAGGGTTGGTAACCCCATTGTTTCTAGATGTTTCTTCAAGGCCTACCAGTGCTAGCTACTTCCTGCTATTATTAAAGTGTAGGTGACCTCAACATCTCCTCTTAGGCTTCTCTGTTCTTCCATCAGCTCCTGCAGAAGATATTCTTAGCTAGGTCCACCTGGCTAGATCCTCTTAGTTTGATGTACTTAATATCCTGTTGCTATGTGCTTTGATGGTAAGTGCTTAAAGCTGGCCCATTCCAAGAGCTATTTGATGCAACCTGACAGAGCAGCTATAGCCAATGATGCCAAAATGCATAAAAATGCTGGTTTTCTTGCATCAAGGATGCATCATACATGCCAAATTCCTCCCCATTTGAATAAAACAAAAACTGGACTTTACCTGAGACAGTTCCTTGCTTTGCTCTTTTTTTTCAGTTCTGCTTTGATCCTTCCCTCACAGGCTGTCATGGTTTATGTCAGTGGCCCCCAGGCCTCATATATTTGCATTGTGCATTTGTGATTGGTTCATTGTCTACTGCTTGGATTGGTGGTATCAGTGCTACACCCTCCTAGGGGGTGGAGCCAGGATGTGATGTAATGGCAGGAAGAAGGTATGTCTCTCTCTCTCTTGCCCATCCGCTTGCTGTTTGCACTGCCATGAACTGTGGCCCCGCCATGCCACCCTGCCTTGGAGCCAACTGAGTATGGACTGAAACCTCCAAAAACTGTAAGAAATAAACCTTTCCTTTCCCAACTTTGGGCATCAGGTATTTTGTCTCAGCAATTAATAAAAAGTAAGTAAGACACAGGCTTTTTCCAAAGACTCCATACATCAAATCCTCGTTTCAAGTGGTCTTTTCTAGGAACCCCATAGAAACCTATGTAGCAAATCCATCTTTTGAAAGTCTTAGAGTAGTTTACATTTTGCTGGTTACATCTTGAATGACAGAGAAATTTAAAATGACCCCCAGAAACTTATTTCTTAGAAGAATAAAGCACAATGATAAAACTGGCAAAGTACCTTGGTGCAAAAGTGAGTTTATATTTGCTACTCATTTGATTGTCCTCACCGCTCTTTAAGATTCAGCTTCCTCTTATTTTCTCCCTCCAAGCTCAGTGATTTTCTTTTCATTTCCCTAGTATAGTGTATTTTTTTCTACTAAGATCATTTCCCAAAGGCTCCTCTACCTGGATAGAGGGTAAGAGATATTAGATGCCTTGTCTCCACAATACCTGATCCAGGATATAGACCTGAGTCAATAAAGATATTCTGAGACTCAAAACAGAGAATTTTCTTTTACTTCCTTCTAATTAGGAAGCAGGCAAATAGAAAAATCTTTTTAAGGGAGAAAATTAACAGAGTAAAATAAAAAGACCTTTATAGTTGTACTGCTAACTTCCTGTCCTTGTGTTGAGAGGTAAATGATCTCCTCTGAATGGCCATGTGGAGACCTTCTGACAGCAACAGTAGGAATCAAACTGTTCCTCCTGGAGCTAATTATTATTCTTGTCCTTATGTTCCCTTAAAGCAGGGAAATATGCCCACCAGTGCATTTCAGAGGGAGTCCTGAGACACGAGCTACTGCGCTGTGGCCCCTCTTCCCCTGAGGTAAACAGTCAGCCCGCAGTCTTCCTGTCCAAGTTCCACCATTATATTTTCAGCTGAAAATGGATGCCCTTGCACCTTGCAATCCATTGATTTCTTGACTCCAATAACTTTCACATCTAGAAGGTTCTTCTACCCTATAGTATGACATGCACCATCATTGCATATCATTCCAGATTGTACTCCATCATGTCACCATACTCATCCTCATAGAAAGTTATATTTCAGTGATTGTTTCATTTCTTCCAATTCATTAGCCATTTGTTCTCTTTACTTCCTTGTTTTGCTTAGTCTATGATGTGTGCAGATATCAAAAATATCATCATGCATGCAGTAGAAAAAAATCACTTGCTAATAATCTCACTTAACATACCTTTTATGTTCTTTACCATCATATCACTACTAACTTTCTTTACTTTCTTTCTCTCTATACTGGAAATCGAACTCAGGACCTTGCATTTGCCTGGCAGGCATTGTACTGCTGAGCTATATTCCCAGTCCCACTACTAACTTTCATATCTACGGTTTCTTTTTTCAGCTCCTATCTTGAGGTGACTAAGTGTTGCTTAAGGAAGTCAATATTCATTTTTTCAGTGTGAGCACCAAAAATTCTCCTTTTTCTCTTGGATACTTTCAAATATAAAACATGAAGTTATGCATTTAAATATTATTGGCTCCATGGATAAAAGCGTATCTAAATGAGGAAACCAACAGCATGACAAGACCAAGTGCACATTATGGCAATTCAAATTCTGTGTCAAATTACTATCAAATAGATTTAGATAATTATTTTTAGTTCACATTAAATTCTTTTTTCTTTCTTTCCTTCCTTCCTTTCTTTCTTTCTTTCTTTCTTTCTTTCTTTCTTTCTTTCTTTCTTTCTTTCTTTCTTTCTTTCTTTCTTTCTTTCTTTCTTTCTTTCTTTCATACCTGGGAGCAAAGTCATGGTCTTGCTCTTGCCATACAGGTGCTATGCTACTGACCTTTATCCCCAGCTTGAATTTAATTAATTTAAAAATCCAGCCCTAGAGAATGGATTATCTGAGAGCTCTACAAACTTCTCCATGTTGTATTTAATCCACCTGATATATCTGAAGATAATCCACTGCGTACAGACATAAGTGCTAACTTTTAAATCTATTTTATCTTTTTCTCTTTGGCAATTTGGCTTGGTTGCTTAGGTAATTCTCTTTAGTATACACTGATTTGTGTGTGTATTTTCTGGTTATTATAACATAAAGAATCACATATCTTAATTTACTAAGTTTTCACTACAGTCTACTTATTGCTAACAACAACTCAATCATGGTAAGACATACAAACATTTTAATGCATCCACACATGTTCACATGTACATGCACACACATGTTCATATGTGGCCTGGAAATTATGACAACTTACAACTTTCTTAGTTATAGGCACTTTCAAAATGTAAATAAGCTACAGTGAAACTTCAAACACTTCTTTTGCTTACTTCAAGTCTCCAGACAAATTAATAACTATTCTTCAAGAGTCTGAATTATTTTCAATGCAAAAGAATCTCATTGTAAAGTCTTGCTTTATCACTTGCCTCTAAAAAATGTGAGATGAAGACAAAACTCTTTTGTTTGTGTTATAAAAACGAGTTTCTGGGCACTCATGAAACAAGAATTATGCTTTTAACGTAAGGACATTTGACGATTTCTTACCACAGTCAACCCTTGAATAGTCAGGTGCACATTACATAATTCTGTATTTTCTGTAGTTTGTAATTCCAGATTCCATTATTCCTTTTGCCCTGTTTCTTGCATCTCTTCTTATATAGGTTAGGTGCAGTAAAAATACAACCTTAGTAAAACAAAATTATAGAGTTGAATATGTTTCCTCCAACTCACATAAGATAATCCAAACCAAAAATAAAGTGTTTGTTGCATGGCTCAGATCCCATTTCAGGGTTGAGACATTTATTCACCCATTCAAGGATTTGTACATCTGAAGGCTTATAGTTGATCTTCTTCAGGGAGTGTCCTTGAAAGAAAGGACCTGATTTGCCAAGTGTTACAAGTCTTTCCCAACTATGGCCCACTTTCAGGAAATGTGATTTGGAAAGTTAGAAAACCCACTTTTTATCTCTTTCTTCCAATTTAGATAAACCATTGCAGCTCCAAGTGATCAACTGAGATGTCTGCAGCTGTTTCCAGTTTTAGTTCTCCTTCTTCCTGACACTGTATCTTTTTTTCTCTTGAGGTACAGGGTGCAGCTCCTTAGCTTAGGGTCTGCTTCCTGGGGGATGTATCCTAAAATCACTACTGCTAAGGTGTGGTCCTAGGAAGATTTTTAATGAGAGCTGTGTCACCAATAAACTGGCTAGGAACAGGCATCCTGTCACTGGTTGGAGGAGAATACGCATTGTCCCTGGGCTGTAACTGTTAAAGTGCTAATAGGTGATAAGCTGATAGGGAGGGGCAGGTACAATATCACAGCCATGAGAGAGAGAAACAAAGAATAACAATTATGAGCAAAGGGAATCGAATGTTTCATTTCCATCAATGCATTCAAGAAGAGTAATGAATAGCTAAAAAAGATTGATCAGCAATTTATAGTGAAATATGGATTAGTTTTCCTGATAAAAAATAATCTTTGCTTTATCTTGTAAAAGGATTACAGAAAAATTCGAAGAGTTAATTATAAGTAGGGAGTCTTTTGAAAAGGTTGAATTGTCTACCTCTGCACATCAGGTCTGCTATGCTCTAAGATCAGGGCCTAGTTAGGATGGAGGGAGACCCTAAGACTTAGAATCATTTCTATCCTTTTTTTCTTCAAAAAAAATCATTTCTATCCTTTTTTTCTTCAAAAAAGAATGGGCACATCTGAGTAGACCCATTAAAGAATACTTGAAACCATAGGTTTTTCTGAACTCTGGTACTACAAAAGCAATTAAATTCTCTTTAGTGAAAATTGGCATTTCATGTTTTTTGAGCACACAAATTGGCATTTCATGCTTGCTTGAGAACAATTCATCAGTCTTTAAAAATATTTATTTGTTAGTTTATTTATTGTATAGGGGCCTTTACACTGAGCTGTATACCCAGCTTCGTTTGTTTTTTACATTGAGACAGGATCTCTCTAAATCACTCAGGCAAGAATTCAATTTATCCTGCCTCAGCCTCCAAGAAGGCTGGGATTACAGGGATCTGACCCACTCAGAAGCTTTTTCTTACTAAGGTTCAACATGAACCCTCTCCCTTAAGCATGTATCTTTATTTTCTCTCTGATCATAACAAGAGCAAGGATCAAGTTAATATAATCATGTCTGGAAAGTGCTATACCTGCTAAGGAAGAGAAGGTACTAGTGTAGGATGTAGAAAACACATACCACTAGAAGTCTGGAGATGATGTAGGAGGACCCAGAAAACACAACACTTACCAATACAAAAAGAAACTTGCTGGTGAGAGAACCCTCAGTAGTACCTTTTGACAGGAGCCTATGTTAATGGTAGATATCATTATAGCAATGGTGATGATTGGGTCATAGCATTAGAAAGGCAAAAGATGGCACTTAACAGTTAGAAAACTATGGGGATAATCACAAATGGGAGGAATCCAAGGGCCTGCTCATTCAAAGCTAGGGAGGTGGTTAGTGGAACACACATCCTAGGAAAAGGTGGATGGGCAGCTATCCCAATAAAAAGCAATGGTTCTTTGCCCTGTTTTCTGACCCAGAATTCATAAAATGAGAGATGGAGTCTCCATAAGGTAAGGTCCTGAAATACTACTGCAAATGGACATGATAATGATCTACTATTCTTCCACAAGGGATTCTATGGCCATTTAGTATAGTAGCCTTCTACCAGGAAAAAAAGGATGTCCAGATATTTTAATGATCCTTAAATATGAGGTAAATTAGCATTAATACCCAGGGACATAAAGTATCCTTGTGGCCTGTAAGTTAGACTGGAGACATAGAGAGTCCAAGCAATAAGTGCTGTTCTGCCATATGTTTGGTTCATACAGTAGAAACATGTTCCAGCCATAGATAGATTCATCAGTTCTTAAATACACAATTGGAGTGGATGCATGGGACAATTATGAGAACACCATTATGGAGATGTAGGCCTGTGGATTTAGAGCTATTTAAGTGAAAAGGTTGTGGAAACTGCTCACGTCTGGCAATATCAAAGACTGGAAATGATACTGTATCCCAAGAAGAAAAGCAGAGATTAGTGCCACTTTAAATATATATGTATCTGTGGTCAAGAAAAATCACCATGTGAAATTTCTGGCCTGTCTTTTCCTAAAAAATGGGAAACCCATGGCTAGAATGTGGTTTTAACTTTGTTTTCTGTTTTCACATTCCTCAAACATAGAGGAATAAAACTTAAGTACAATTGTCAGCCATAGGACTTAGTATTCAGATTATCTTGGTTCACTTACTTGAAATATATATTCTTTTTCTTTTTGTGCTTTAATTAACTTAAACTTGGTAAAGCAAAAGATACGTGGTATTTCCCTCCATGTCAGGAAAGATTAAAAAAAAAAAAAAACAATACAGCCTTGTTGAGAAACATCCTTTTACAAACTGTGTGAAGTAAGTTTAGCCAATTTTGGTTTATTTGCAACTGAGTCCATGGTTCATGGAAACTCTGGAACTCCTTTTAAGGATTAAAATACATGGAGAATTTTGCTGGTCCCATTTGTTATTCATCTTTAAGCATGGAGTGACTGGAGCTCTGAGGGGAGGTTCACGCTGTTTTTATACCCAGGATGCTAAGGTGATTTCATGGGATAGAAATACACTGCTGACTCTCCATTAATTTATTCACAAAGCCATATGAATGAGTTTCACATGGAATGAATGACCTCCTGCAATCAGGACTCCTTCAACTTCTGCCTCACTCTTTGAATCTAGCTGTAGGGGGCAAGGTCAATTCTCTAGCAAATCATGAGCCAACTAGCAAATTAAGTAAAAATTCCTTCAGTTATTGTTAAAATACAATTGCTCTCAGCAGCAACATCTATAATCTGTTAAATTGTTCCAATTAACTAACTATCTAGAGCACAAAGTAAAAAACAGAATATATATGAAACTAAGTGAAAAAAAGTTCATTCAATTCCAAAATGAAATTTATCTTCCTTTGAAGAGCAAGCATTTGAATATTCAGTAAGTTAAAATGTTAGTTGGGTTGTTGTCCTTAAAATGTGTGTGAATGTGTTGAGAAATATATTTTATTTAATCAAGCAATCATTTATTTAATACAACTATGTCTTTTTTGGGCATGAACATTAGAGACACTGCAGAAATGTTAGTAGCTGATTTGGTTTATATGACTGAAACTGAGAAATGGAGTATAAAAGCTAGAATATTAGTCCACTATTTTCCTCTAAATAGTATCTTATTTGTGTAGCCCTATTCAAATCCTACAAGTGCCTTTGCTTTCTATTGCATCAAGAGCAAAACCAATCATGGATCACTAACTTTGTTGTATTGGACATCTAGAAAAAAGGATCACAGTATATTTGTTGTGGTGTGTGTTTAGATGTCACTCCAAAGTCTTGTGCAGCGATGTGTGTGTGTGTGGCAGGATGCTTTGAAAAAGTGGTTGAATCTAGAGTTTGTGATTGATTCCTGGTCCAATACTGGGATTAAGGGTATGAGTGCTACACTTGTCCTTCAGTAGTTAGCCTGCATACAATATTAGGGGCAGAAAGAGGCTTGTCCCTCTCTGTCTCATTGCTTTTGATGTCTTCCACTGTCATCAACAGTTGCTCTTCTGCCATGTGCCACCCTGCTTTGGAACCAGCTAGTTATGATTTGAAATGTCTGCTAACTGTGCGCTTAATAAATATTTCCTCCTTTAATTTTGGGTATTGACTATTTTGTCTCAGCAATATGAGAAGTAACCAAAACAATTGTGTAAGAAATAAAATTCTTATCATGATAAAAGAAAAGATTATTACAGGAGGAATTGTAGTGGGGTGTTATGAACACAAATTCTACTTTCTACTCATGGTATAAGGGTAAATGATTTCACCTCTATGTCTTGTCTTATCCCACATAGAATAATAATAATAAAGATAACTACATCTAAATTAACTGTTTTATTCTACTAAAATATGTTTCATGGGAAATAAGCATCATGTCAGTATTTATTATTTTTAGTATAGGGGGAATATCTTGAAATCTTCAATTACTCTATAGTGAAAATAGCAGATAGTTTCAATTCTAGGATAAAACATTTTAATATATAAAATGTATACTTTGTATGTGTTTAACACTAAACTTTCCTCCCAACTTTTTTTTATTTAAAAGAGAAAAGACATAGAAAAGAAAAGCAAAAAGCAAAAAAGACAACCAAATAACAACAAACCACAAACAATAATATAGACATTCAAAACAAGATGATAGGAATTTAACAATGGTTGTTATATCATGTATTGTTACCTTTAAAAGAGTTACTTATATTACCTGATATAGATATGCAAAATTGATCTGATCTTATGAATATTAAAAGTTGGCTAAGATATTTTTCCCATTCATGGGTTTTCTTTTCATCCTGTTGGAGATTTCTTTTGACATGCAAAAATTTTTTAACAAGATGAAATCCCAGTTGTTGATTCTAGGAAGTATTTTTTTGGCAGTTTGATTTTGTTCATGAACTTTCTGCCTACCCTATATCTTTGAGATTTCTATCTACCTTGTCTTCCAGCAGATTTAGTGTTTCTGTTTTAATATGCAGATCTTTGATCCATTTTGAGTTAAGTTTAGTGTATAGTGATAGTCATGAATCTGGTGTTAGTTTTTGGCATGTGGAAAGCCAGTTTCTCCAGCACCACTTACTAAAGAGATTGTCTGTCTTTCAGTGAACATGTTGCCCATTTGTCAAAAATAAGGTGACTGAGTGTGTTTGTAGTTGTGACTGTATCTTTTAATGTAGTCCACTGATCTTCAGGTCTGTTTTTATTCTAGTACCATGCTGGTTTTATCACAATAGCTTTGTAGTATAACTTCAAGTCAGGGATTATGATACCTCCTGCCTTGCCTTTGTTGCCCAGTATTGCCTTTGCTATTCTAGGTCTCCTCTGGTTCCAGATGAATTTTAGGAATGATTTCTCTAGATCTGTGAAGTATACTCATGTTATTTTGATTGGAATTACATTAAATCTATATAACAATTTTGAGAGAATGACCATTTTCACAATGTTTGTTTTTCCCACCTATGAACAGGGATTGTCCTTCCATTTTCTGAAATCTTATTAAATTTCTTTTTTTAGAATACTGTAATTTTCAATGTATAGATATTTTACTTCCTTTTTTAGATAAAATTCCTAATTATTTCATTTTTTGGATGCTATTATAAAGGGTATGGTTTACCTTATCTCTTTCTTGGTGAGTTTGTTGTGTACCGGAATGCTATTGATTGGTGAGTGTTGCTTTTGTATCCAGCTACATTACTGAGTTTGGTTACTATATCTAAACATCTTTCAATGAAGTTTTGGGTAGAGTATCATGTCATCTGCAAATAATGACATTCTAACTTCCTTTCCTACCCATATGCCTTTTATTTCTCTCTCTTGTCTAATTACTCTGGTTAGTGTTTCCAGAACTACATTGAATAGGAGTGGCAATAATGGACATCCTTGTCTTGTTCCTGATTTTAGGTTAAGAGTTTTCAATTTTTGTCCACTTAGTAAGATATTGGCTATTGGTTTATTGTATATGGTTTTTATCAGATTGAGACCATCTATTTCTGTTTTCCATAGGGTCTTTATCATGAATGAGTGTTGGCTGCATCTATTGAGATAAACATATGATTTTTGTCTTTGGTTGTGTTGATGTGATATATTACACTTAACAATTTGTGTATGTTGGACCACCTCTGCATTCCTGGGATGAATCCCACTTGACTGTGTTGTGTAATCTTCTTGATGACTTGCTGCATTCTGCTTGCCAATATGTTACTAAAAATTCTTGCATCTATGTTCATTAGGGAGATTGGCCTGTAGTTTTCTTGATTGAGTCTTTCCTCTGGTTTCGGTACTAGTGTAATACTTCCAGGAATGAGTTAGGGAGACTTGCTTCCCTTTCAATTTCACTGAAGAGTTTGAGGAGCATTGGCATTAAGTATCCCTAAATTTCTTATAGAATTCAACAGTGAATCCACTGGGACCTGGGCTTTTCTTTGTTGGTAAGGTTCTGTTTACATTTTTAATTTCATTAATTGAAATTGTGTTATTCAGCAGTTTTACATATTCTTAATTCAGTTTTGATAATCCACATGTGTTTAGGAATCTGTTCATTTCTTCTGTGTTATCAAGTCTAGGAGAGTAAATGTTTTTGAAGTAGGTATTGATGATCTTTATTTCCACAGAGTCTGTAGTGATTTTATCCTTTTCATTTCTTACTCTATAGATTTGAGTTTTTTCTTTCCTCTTTTGCATAAGGTTGGCGAGGGGGTTATCAATTTTATTTATTTTTTCAAAGAACCAACTCTTCAATTCATTAATTCTTTGTATTGCTTTCTTAGTTTCAATTGCACTGATTTCTACTCTGATCATTATAATTTCCTCCCTTCTTTGGGCTTTGGGCTTGACTTGGTTTTATTTTTCTAGATGTTCTAGGTGCAGCATTAGGTGGCTTATATGTGTTCATTCCATTTTCCTGATGTGGGAATTTACTGTTAGAAATTCCCCCATCAAGACTGCTTTCATTGTGTCCCACAAGTTCCAGTACCTTGTATTTGCATTTTCATTCAACTGTAGATGTTGCTTAATTTCTTCTGTGACTCATTGGTTGTGTAGGAGAATGATATTTAATTTCCATGTGTTTATGGGGTTCTTGTGGGCTTTTCAGTAATTGATTTCCGATTTTTTGTGCTATGGTCATTTAATATGCATGAGATTATTTCAACTCCTTTGAATTTACTTTTGCATGTTCTGTGGGCTAGCATATACATGGCCTATTTTAGAGAATGACTTATGTGCAACTAGAAGAATATGTATTGTGATGTTGTTGGGTGGATCTGTACCAATCTATTAGGTTCCATTTGTTCACATCTGATTTGGTTTTGATAGTTCTTTGCTGTTTTTTTGTGTGACTGACCTTTCTCTTTATGGTAATGGGTGTTAATGTCCCTGTTATAACTTTATTGTTGCTTATTTGATTTATGATGATTAAGATTTGTCTTACTTAATTGGGTGCTCCCATATTTTGTGCATATATATTTATGATTGCAATCTCATCCTCATGTAGTTTTCCCCTAACAAGTATGTAGTGCCATTGTTTATCTCTTTTGATCATTCTTGGTTTGAAGTTCATATTGTCTACAAACAGAATAGCTACCCCCACTTTTTTCTGGTATCCTGTCACATAGAATATTGTTTTCATCCTTTTGAATTTTAGTCGATGAATTTCCTTTTGAGTTAAAGATGTTTCTTGTATATAGCATATTGTTGGATTTTGCATCCTAATACACTCTGCTAGTCTATTTCTTTTTATTGGTGAGTTGAGACCATTTACATTGATGGTTATAACTGATATGTAATGACTTATCTTTGTCATGTTATCTTTCTTCTGTTGGTTTTGTATTTTTTCACTCTAAGTGTTTGCTCTGCTTGGTGGTTTCCTTCTGTTGTTTTTCTTGGAATTGTAGTCATCCTTATCTCTTTCTAAGGTATCTTTCAGTACTCTTTGTAGTGTTGATTTGGTGGTCATGAATTTCTTTAGTTATACTTTGTCATGAAAATATCTTATTTTTCCATCAATTTTCTTTTTTTAAAAATTTTATTTAAAGAGAAAAAAACCAAACAAAACATAATAAAGGGTAGCAACAATACAGAATTCCGAAGAAAAAGGGAAAAGAACCAAAAAAAAAAAAAACCACTAAGAAATCATTACTTGACAAATTACATACTGACATCTTGGAAATAGTTGTTCAAATTACATAATTAAAACATGCAAAGTATACATTCAAACAGTGATGCTGTTAACAGTTCTGCTCCATGATCTGACAAAAACAGCAATATGGTTATCCATCTTACACACTCAAACATACATGCAATTGTATCAAAAGGGTAAAATTAAACACAACAAAACAGAACAAAGTGGGTCACAAGAAAGCAATGTAAAAGACATAAATTTCAAAGCTTGACAATTGGAGATATTCATTTTCTATCATATTGACACTTGTTTTCTTCCTAATCGTTGTCCATATTGTCACATACATGACACAACGTAGTATGGAACTGATATAAGCAGTCCGAGGAAGGCGTTTTAGGTCTTCAAGACCAGACAATAGGGAAGCCAAGAATGGCTGTCATACTGTCTCTCATTCTCTTCCAAACAGCTGTCCACACCTTCATGTGTGTTGAACTTAAACAAAACAAAACAAAACAAGCTAAAATCACTTTGAACAAAGAATGATAGTATTGCTTGATTTCACATCGTGATATTACAGAGTCAGCACTGGATACTGTAGTGTCTCTGTTTCTTCAAAATAGTTGTTCATTTCAACATGCATTATATAGTTGGCTCTCTTAAACGGTTTATAAGCTCTACACATGCATGAGTTTCTACATGTATATCTATCTTTTCAATATTAGAGGGAAAAACAAAACAAAGCAAGACAAAACAAAACAAAACAATTCCTAGAAAAGCATGAAGCAAAAAGTCATATAAAACCACAACACAAGGTGATCTACAATGGTTACCATGATGTCTCAACAGTATATAACAACATTAATAAAAACAAAGCATTGGAGATATTATAAGACTTCAAAAGCAGGGCTGGGGATTTAGCTCAGTGGCATAAGCACCTGCCTTGCAAGCAGGCAGTCATGAGTTCGATCCCTGGTACCGATAAAAAAAAAAAAAAAAGACTTCAAAAGCAGGCAATAATCAAACCAGAGTGGGTATCTTAATGAACCTTGTCATATTCAGTGTAGTTGCCTATACTCTTAGACTTGATGCTATCAATCATAACAGATTTTAATAAAATCAGTCAATACAAGATAGCACTGTAACAAACCAGATTCAAATAAGATCAGTCATAATGAGACAGTATAAGTTATACAGGGCTTCTGGTTAAGTTGATAGGAAATTAAGGATGACTACCATATAATGTCCTCTTATTTTTGGGATAGCTTACCTTGTCCTCAAGTCTAGTATAAGTAGACAAACTGGAACAGCATGTAATCCATCCAAAGAGAGTGATGAGAATAAAGTAAATTTTAAATCTTGTTACCCCATTAACAATATCCTCTGCCTTCATTTTTTAGACAATTCCTCCCCTTTCATTCCCATAAGGTGCACTGCTTATTTTGGGTCCCATTGCTTCCTTATATAGAGCAACTCAATGGACCCTATCTCTTGATCTACTCTGCCTGTGTTTCTCTCTGTTAGTATTTTGAGGCCCTCTATACTAGAGATTATAGCCAATCTTCTCGGCCTCATTTCTGCTATTCTATTTTTTTTGCCATTGATAGTCTATTTTTCTCTTCCACTCCACTGTCTGCCCCATTCATTGAGGCCTCTCTGCCACTGTTCCTGAAATGCTCATATTCTTTTTCTCTCTTTCTAAAATGTCCTTTAGTATTTTTTATAGGGTTGGATTGGTGGTCACAAATTATCCCTGTTCTTCTTTGTCATGGAAGCATCTTTTTTCTCCATTAATTTCTAGAGAGAGTTTTGCAGGATACATCAATCTGGGCTGGAGATTGTTCTCCTTCAGCGCTTGAATTACTTAACTCCAAGCTCTTCTTGACCTGGTGGTCTGTGTCGAGAAGTCTGCCGTGATTTTGATGGGTTTTCCTTTGTAGGTCATCTGTTTCTTTTCTCCGATGGCTTTTAATACTCTGTTCTTATATTGAATTTCTGGGATCTTGATTATTATGTGTCTGGGTGTAGCTCTGTTTTGGTTGTAGGTGGCTGGAGTTCTGTATGCTTCATACATCTGCATATCATTTCCTTTGTCTATGTTTGGGAAGTTTTCCTTAATAATTTCTGTGAATAGCCTTTGTGATTCTTCTGTTTTGACTCCTGCTTCTTCATTCACATGCTTTATTCTTAAATTATAGATCCTCTTGTTGTCCTCTAGCCTTTGTATGGTTACTACCTGCTCCCTTGTTATTTTTAAGAGATCTTCCCTTTCATGATCACACATTGCAAGCCTGTGTTCAATTTTTGATAGTCTATCTTTGGATTCTTTCAAGGAGTTTTGCCAACTTTCTATGGAGTCTTTAGTTTGCTGGTAATCTCTTTGAATCTGCTTCATGAATTTAGGGGTTTTTTTTATATTCTTCATGGAATGTTTCTCTCCTTTTGTGTTCCTCCATTCTTCTATCTGTGTCTTCTTGAGAGATGCTCAGCCTTTCTTTTATTAATTTACTTATCTCTTGTTTAACTTGAATTGACATTTCAGTTTTGATCTCGTTTACGAGGTCCCAAAGATATCGCTTTATGTCCACTGACACTGTTTGATGTTTCATGTTTGCTGCCCTCAGTCTCTTTTATATTTACCTCTCCTGGATCAATATTCTCAGGGTTGGGGGCTGGGGGCTTTCTCTTATTTCTCCCTCTCATCATGTTTTTGGTTCCTTCCATACAAGTGTATAGTGTAATTCCCAGCCCCTTTTCTTGTTGGTTAGGGTTCTTCTAGAGCATGTAGGTTAGGGGCATCTGCCCTCTGCTGTCCGCTATCAGAGAGTGAAGTGCAAGCAAGGCAAGTATATGCTGGCTCCTCCCCTCCAGGCCAGTAGACCTTTGTGGGCCTTCACTGCATCAGTGTGTGCCACCCTCAGGGAACCAATTGATTTGTGGTGACCCGCTGGGTCCCAACTCAGTCCAAGCAGATTCCACCAATCTTCTCTGCAAGGGGAGCAACCAACTGAAGCCACTTCCTTACAGAGCCAGGGCTTTCCTGCCCAACTCCAATATGTCATGTAGTTGGTTGCCCCTTTCCTGCAGAAGGGTCCCATTCCCATCACTCACCACGTGTTGATGCTGGTCCCTGAGAACTGCTGGGCTCCCTGACTTCTGACCTCAGTGTGGCTGCAGCGGGAATTCACGGTGCCTCTGGGTGGGTTGCATGCAGGGTCGGTTCAGGGGGAGCCACACACAGGGCTGTTCAGCTCCATGCTCTGGTGGCTCGAGCCAGTCGCTTAGGCACAGGTTTGGTCACTCAAGTGGATCTCAAGCAGGTTTTAAGGAGGCTCAGTGACAGTGCAGTGCTTGCTGATCTTAGCTTCTCTAATGGTAGCCCTGGGACCTCGTATTCAAGCAGTCTCTTTCCCTTCAGTTTCTTTCTGGGTTGAGAGAGTCCATCTCACTCTGTTTGGATCTCTCCAGGATATTCTATTCTGGCATTTGAGGTGTCTCTCTCAGAGAGGCTCCATATTCTGCTACCTCTAGGTCCGCCATCTTTGAAATTCTTCCATCAATTTTCAAAGGTAATTTTGCAGAATACATCAATCTGGGTTGAAAGTTGTTTTCTTTCAGGAATTGAAATACTTTACTCCAACCTCTTCTTGACTTGAAAGTTTGTGTTGAGAAGTCTGCCGTGATTCTGATAGGCTTTCCTTCATAGATGGTCTGTTTCTTTTCTCTGATAGCTTCTAGCATTCTGTTCTTGAGCTGAATTTCTGAGATCCTAATTATTATATATCTGGGTGAAGATTTATTTTGATTATGGGTAATTGTGTTTTATATGTCTCACTTATCTGTATATTAGATTCTATTTCCATGCTTGGAAAATTTTCTGCTATTATTTCTGCAAGTAATCTTCTTATCTCATTTGTGTTGACCCCTGCTTTTTTGTTGACACATGTCAATCTTGAATTGTTTCTCTTTGCATCATCTTGTAACTGTTTAATTGCTTCCTGGTTCCTTGTTAGTTTTAAGAGGTTTGTTTTTCATGTTCATAAGCTTCAAGGGTTTTACCAGCTTTTAAAGGAATATTTCATCTCCTGAATATCCCTTTGAATGTGTTTCATGCATTCTCATTCTGTTTTATATTGTGCATTCAAGGTTTCCTTCATTTTCTTACTTTTTTTTTAAAATCTAGATCTTTATATACACTCAACATTTCTTTCATAATGTTTGTTATTTCTTTTTTTCTAATCTGGGAGATTATTTGTGATCTTATTTCCTCTATAGTTTTGTGGAGTTGTTTCTTTATTTCTGTTGCTATCATTTAAGAAAGTTTTGTTGTGCAATTTCTGATGTCTTTCATTTGTGTCTCCTGGGTTTGTTCTTTGTGGGCTCAGGTACTGAGACTGCATGTTGCTCTGTTGTCTTGTCGTTTTCCTCTGGCACTTGTGCACCTGGCCAGGTATCCTCCTGATGGGTTGCCCTGGGATGCTGGACTAAGCAGAGCCTTGATCTTGTAATACCTATGTGACTAGCTAGGGTGCACCCTCAAACTATGGTGCCTTGTGCTGTGATGGGCAGAGCTTGAAATCTCCAGTACCCATCATCTAGGCTGGTCATTCCCTTATGGATGGCTCCAGGGCCCTGAGCTGGGCAGGGCTTGGAACCTCTGGGACCTGTGAGGCTTGCCAGGCATTTCCTTGATGGATTCCACTGGGATGCTGGGCTGGGTGGAGCTTGGATACCCTGTGCAACTAGCCATGATGCATCCCTGGAGTGTGGCACTGGGACCTTGTGCCTGGCTGGGTGGAGTTCAGAACTTCCAGAATCCACATGGCTAACCAGGGTCCACCCCCAGAATGTGGCACTGGGACCCTGTGACACCCCATTCTTTGAAAAAATTAAGTAAAAATTCCATATGGATTAGTTCATCAAATTATTTGATTCTCTAGAAGTTCATCAGTATTTCCCAAACAGGTTAAAAATCCAGGGAAATTCTACTGTAGTACAGCTATTTTCCTGGTTTTAAATATAGCATATTTTGAGAAAATTATGGATTTTTAGAACCTTCAAGTGGAAATGGACCTTAAAAGCCAAAATGCTAACCAGTATAGGTACCATGATTCACTCATGTATTCATTCCTCTGATTCCTGAGCCTCCACAAAAGTAGGGACTGTGTCTTATTTTAATTCAGTGTAATTTGCCTGCACTGAGACAATGTTATTTGGAATGGAATACATCTCTGCCTCCAGTGATCATATGTTGAAGATATAATAAATGACAAAAATTGGATATGTCATGGACTTAAAAAAATAAATAGAACAGTTTTTGCTTTTAAAAAGTTGATTATGTCATTGTAGTATAAGCTACTATTATACAAAAAGTGACAGATGAAATCCACTGAGGGTGGCAGGTTACACTTGAACAGCAGTACTCTCTCAAAACTTCTGGAAAGGAAATGATGTCCTTGGGCTTCTACTTCTACTTTGTCATGGTTTGTGTCTGGATTTTCCTTTCAAAAACTCACATGCTCACAATGGGACTTTTCAAAGTTAGCTGGAGATAGGGTGTGTGAATGTGGATGGAAAGTACCTGAAAGTGGATTAAAGATCCTACTCAGTGGTCCTTTAGGGAAAACTGTAGCACCAGAATGATCCTTTCTGGCTAAAGCAAACCTTTCTTTGTCAAAGCATTCTCATGTGAAATTGTATCCACTTCCTTGAACTTATTAATTATTGATGCTGATTTTTCCACCTGGAATAATAAATAAAATTAAACACTTACATAAAAGAAAATCAAACCAGAAATGATCCCCTAAATTAATATAATGTAACTTTTATTTTGTCATTACATTTCCCACCCCCTTTAAATTGTCTTATTTCCACAGACTTCATTGCTAACTTTTTCTATTTATTTTCTATTTCATTTTTCTTAAACTACAGAATTTGAGGGCTGGTTGAACTCTCACTCTTTAGGGCTCCACACGGTATTGAAATAGCTTCACAGGAGGCCTTACTTGCATCTTGCAGAATGAGAAAAGATAGTTTAAAGAAGAGAAAATGGAATCATTTTTTAATCTTTAAAACTCTTTCACAAATGTGAGATGTCAGTAGTGCTTTGTAGATTTTCTCTGTTCTTTAAATCACATACATCAAAGAAGTTAAATGACTTTGTTCAGAGCCAGTGGGTCAGCAGTGTCTGTAATAAGAAGAGGCAATCTTCATTGTTTCTTAATTAAGAGTCTTACAGTATAAGGAGTGTTGATAAATTAGTTTGGCAGCCTAAATTAATGCACATTACTTTAACAATTATCTCCAATTTATTTTGGAGAAGCTAAGCAGTTATTGATTCATTTTTCCAGTCTCCTATGAGTAATCACATTGAAAGTAAACATCATAAATTATTAAGAACCTGCTTTTGCCTGGTAACTAACTTCAAACTAAAAGGATAAATGTCAAAATGCATTAGAGAAGATGGTCTGAATTGATTTTTTGATAACTTTAAGAAAAATTTTTACAGAAAACTAGTTTATAAATACCTGTCCTATTTCCTTTCTATATTTCTTTTTCATAGAACCATGGCATTTTAGTGCTAGAAGGAAATTGAAGGGTCTTTCAACCCAATCCAAACAGACATATAGGGGGCCAAGAAAGGTTTTATAACTGTGAAAGTGACATATTTAGCACCCTAGTTGATTTTTGTATTAACAAGCAATTTTTTAAGATGGAATAACTAAATCTATTAATACTTTAAACATTACATATCATAATTGTTACTAAGCTGTCATTATGGACCAAGCTTAGCTGACTCTATTTATGGAAGAGAATATGAGGGCACATAATAATAGATAATGACCCATTTCTAGTACAGGTGATGTCTTGCTAATTGTACTTAAGTGTTAGCTTTTTCTGTCTACTATAAACATGCTGAAAAATCTGTTAATTTAAAAGGTATTGATAGGGTTTGGTGAAAGTGCAGTCTTAAATTTCCCATTTGTACTGTTTGATGTCATCTATTTTTAAGTCAAGTATGCAATATTTGTAAACTGAAAATTATACATTGTTATTACATTATATATATTATTATAGAGAAATACATTTACTTTTCTGATTCTGTCTTATAAAACACAATTAAGAGATTACAAGTGACTTTCTATTAAAAGTCTAAGTAGATGATAACTTATCTAGGGTTTTTTTTTAATTTCAGCCTTTAACCTTGTATTCTATGCATTTGCCTACTGTTTTATGATACCTGATGGCAGCCAGGCATCAGTGCCTGCTTTGCCACCACAGCAAAGTTAGCCAGGATGGCTTTGACTTTTCTTCCTCATCTTCCCCACCTCCTTCCTCACACCATATGTTTCCACTGCACTTCATCTCAAACAGGTAGAGAAGCAGTAACAGGCTGCTCATCCAGGTGGTGACACTGTGCAGGGTTCTTCTCCATGGCCATGAGAAAGTAGTTAGCCTTATAGTTTAGGCCAATTTTACTGCTTTTTTTTCAAATACATATATAATATTTCCGCTTGGTAACATTACTGAATTTAGAAGCCAATAGACAATCTGTAAATATATTTGTCAGTAGCTGTAGTCTAAATTCTTTATAAATTCTCTTAAAAGAGCTTTATTTTCTGCCAGGCAAGGAAGGATGTAAACATTTTAGAAATTGAGATTAATGATTTGCTTATGTTTGTATAACTAAAACTGAGAAGCTATAAATAATTTTTGTTAAATAAATACATTTTCTTGGGATGCTCTATTTTACTTTTTTTGTGTTGTTTTTTAAAAAAACTTAATTCAGTAAGAAATGGGAGAAAAAGTGTTTGAACCACTTAACATTTTTTTAAAAATGTAATATATGGTGTATTTTCTTTTTTCTCAAAAACAATTGCTCATTTTTTTTACCTTAATAAACCAATAGTAAAATGCTTCAGAAGACCTGAATTAGGAACATCAAGCTTTTAAGGATTAAACGCTTTGTAAGGTGGAGAGTAAAACAAGGAATAATGCTGCTTTTGACATTGAGGTGTATAGGAAAATTCAGAGGACAGACAACAACTTTTAGAGGATATTAAATCACTTGTCTTATAGAGTATTTTATTTTGTGCTTGGTGTTTTATGATACTGAATTACACTTACTCTGTATCTTTTATTCACTAGTCTATTTTCTTTGCCTTTTTATTTGGCTTTTGTAATAATTTTTGAGTTTAGGAAGATGTGTATTTAAAAAGTTATCTCCTTATTTTAGGACTGTATCAGAGCTTATTAGAGATACAGATTTAATAAAAAGATATATAAATAAATAAGAATTTACAGGACTGTTTTCCAGTGACTGCCCACAGAGTCAGATGTGGGAGAGCACAAAAGATCTGTCTGCAAGCTGCTGATCTAAGCGATGCATTTGAAGGGCTGGAGCTCAGTGTAGTACTTTGTGCAAGTCCATATCACTAGGGCCAGTGGTCTACCCAGGAAGGCTGAAGAGTGCACTGAAAGCCATGAGGAGACATCTGAGGTGAAGGTGAAGACAGGAACTAGTCTGAAGAAATAGCAACAGCCTTTCTTGTTTCTCCTTTAGAGTATCCAAGTGACCCGCCATCTTAGCGTGGGTCTTCTGCCTTTAGCACATCACTTCAGCCATGCTCAGAACTATGCTGATCCACTTTAGTCAGGGGTTTCTTGCTCAAGTTGACACAGTGAACTATCACATGTACTTTAATATTCTTAGTCATTTGATTTCAGCTATTTCTTAACTTTGAATATTCTTCTTTTATTTCTACCTATTTGCAGTAGTCAATCAGCTTATTATACTATCTTAGTTTTCTCAATTTTATTTTGATTTGCTAGTTTGGCTTTGTTATGACAAATGATATTTCTATAATAACTTTATCATTGGCACCTGTGTAACAGTCATTATTCTATGAATAAGTACATTTAACTCTTTTTTCTAGTTCTTTTCCTGGACATCTCAGTCATCGTTTTGTCAAATGAAGTCTACCTTTTAGTAAATTCCCCAGGAAAGACTCCAGCATCATCTCACAATTTGAGAATGTCCCATGTGCATCTGAGAAAAACGTATATTCTGATATGTTGGGTGGAACATTCTGTAAACATCTACTAAGTCCATTTGTTCATAGGTTTGGTTTAGTTCTGTTATTCCTTTGCTAATTTTGTTTTGTTGACATGTATCTCTGTGGCAATGGGATATTAAGATCTCCTGTTACAATTGTGTTATTGCTTAAATGTTGTTTCATGTTTATCAATATTTGTCTTAAATAGTTGAGTGCTCCAAAATTTGGTGCATGTAGTTATGATTGTTATATCTTTCTCTTGAGTTTTTTCCCTAATGAATATGTAGTGACCTTTTTAAAAAATCTCTTTTGATCATTCTTGGTTTGAAGTACACATCAGCTACAAACAGAATAGTTACCCCTGCTTTTTTGTGGGTTCTTGTTGTGTGGAGTATTGTTTTCCATCCTTTGACTTTTAGTCTATGAATTTCTTTTTTAGTTAAATATGTTTCTTGTATACATCATGTTGTTGGATCTTGTTTCTTGATCCATTGTGCCTATCTGTTTCTTTTGACTGGTGAATTGACTCCATTTTTATTGATGGTAATAACTGATAGGCACTGGCTTGCCTTTGTTATGGTATTTTCCTGCTGATGGTTTCTTGATTTTTCCCTCTATTTAATTGGTTGTCATGCTTTGTGATTTCTTTCTGTTGTTGCTGTTGGAATTGTGGTCATTTTTGTTTTCAGTATCCTTTGTAGTGTTGGTTTGATGGTCCTAACAAAGAAAATAAAAGATTTATACACTGGAAATCACAGCACTCTAAAAATAAAAGTGTGAAGAGGATCTCAGAAAATGAAAAGATATCCCTTGATCATGGAGAGGAAGAACCAACATTGCAAAAATGTCCATGCTTTCAAAACTGCTGTGCAGATTTAATGCAATCCAAATCAAAATGTTTTAAGGATACCTCACAGATTCAGAGAAAACATCTTTAGAATTCATTTGGTAACAGACAAGACCTAGAATAGCAAAGGCAATCCTGAGTAACAAAGGTGAGACAGGAGGCATCACAATCCCTGACTTGAAATTATACTACAGGGCTACTATGATAAAATTGGCATGGTACTAGCTAAAAAACCCCAAACAAACAAACAAAATACCAGACCCGAGAATTAATGGAAGATATTAGAAGAAGCATACAAAACTATAAACATACTCTGTCACCTTGTAATCAATGAAGAGGCCAAACATATTCTCTGGAAAAAAGATAGCTTCTTTAATAAATGGTGCTGGAAAAACTGGCTTTACATATGCCAAAAACTAAAACTAGGCCTATGCCTATCACCATGCACTAAACTAAAGTCAAAATGGGTCAAAGATCTAAATATTAAAACAGAAACAATCAATCTACTGGAAGACAAATAAATCTACTGGAAGACAAATAAATCTACTGGAAGACAATAAATCTACTGGTAGAAATCTCAAAGACATAGGGGTAGGCAGAGGGTTCATGAACAAAAATCAAACTACACAGAAAATACTTCACAGAATCAATAACTGGGATCTCATCTTATTAAAAAGTTTTTGCATGTCAAAAGAAATCTCCAACAGACTGAAAAGAAAACCCACATGGTAGGAAAAAATTTAGCCAACTTTCCCTCAGACAAAGCACTTTTATCTAGAACATATAAAGAATTGAAAAAACCTGGACCCCCACCTCAATTCAAAGACTCAATCCAAAAATGAGAATCTGAGGTTAATGTATACCTGTCAAAGAAATATAAGTGGCAAATAAATATATGAAAAACTGTTCAACATCATTGTTCATTTGAGAAAAGAAAATTTAAGGCAACACTGAGATTCTATCTCACCCCAGAAAAAATAGCTATCCTCAAGATATCAACCAATTACAAATACTGGCTGGGCTGTAGAGAAAAGGGAACCATTCTCTGCTGTTGGTGGGAGTGTAGACTGGTATAATCAGTGTGGAATTACCTCAAAAACCTAGGACTAGACTCTTATTCAACCCAGTTATTACCCTTCTGGATATCTTCCCAAATGAATTAAAAACATCATACCAACATCATACCACAGCAATATATACACACCATGTTTATAGCACCACAATTTATAATAGCTAAATCTTGGAAACAACACAACTGCCAATCAACTGAGGAATGTATAAAAAAATATGATATTTTTATATAATGGAGTACTATTCAACTATTAAGAAAGATAAATTTGAGGTTTTTATTGGTAAGTGGATACAACTTGAGTCCCTTATCATAAGTGAAATAAACCAGATCCACATGTGTAAACATCATATTGTCCCCTTAATGTAAGAAACTGAAAAAGTAAATAAGACCCCAAATCTACAATAGATATTGTGAAGAGGAAAGAAAAAATTCAAAAGTAACGAACAAAAGGGATGGGTAAAAGGATAAAAGAAAGAAGGGAAAAGGAAATATATATATATAAAGATAGCTAGAGTAATTATACTACTGATTTCTGTTAGTTCATTGTAAAACACAGTTTGTGCTTATATTGTTTGATCCCTTATGCATGTCTCTATCTTGTAACCTGAGCAACTACTTTTAAGATAATAATATGCAGTATTTTAACCATTGTCAATTTCTTTTTATTGTTTTTGAAATTTTGTATTGTTTTTGCCATTTTTTCTCTTTAAATTTTTAAAAATTGAAGAACATCTTAGTTGGATATAAAGTATTTTCCTGACCATTTCTTGGGGAGAATTTTGTTGCACTGCTTTCTTGCTTTGACTGTTGCTGACAGGATGTCAGATACCACCAACCTTATTTTCCTTCCTTTGTACATATCTTTTAGATTCTGCCTGGAAACCCAGAGGGATCTTTTGCTGGGATGTGTCTTATAGTTGACTGTTCTGGATTGATTTTTTTTTTTTTGAGATAAAAGATGAATCCATTCAATATATAGATCCAAGTATTCTCTTTCTTAGAACTTTTCTTGAATTGTAGTTTTAAATTTTAGTGCCCATCCACTAGGAAGTGGGCTACTGGAGTACAGGGCCAGGAGACATTTTCTCGGCTACCCATGTTTTGTGCTATATGTTACCAATTCAAAAATAAGTAAAAATATTAGCTAAAATTGAATGATTTAATATTGTGAACATTCTACACAACTATCATTAACAGAAATATGTGGGAATGCTAAACATAACTGAATACTGAACACAGGCTGTAGAAAGCTGTTTAATGAGAGTATGATGGTACCTTCTATCGGATCACTTTTATGGCAATTAGTCAATGTTATATATCTGAAAATCAACAAAAAAATTGGTTATTTGTTTAATATCAAGAAAAAACTATGCATTCACTGATAAGGTTTCATTTCAGCTTATATATATATTCAACTACATTATCATTATGTGTCACTCTTCCCTCTGGCAATTAAAAATCATAATGTAAAAAAATTTCCTCTCCATTTTTACACTCAATCTTAGTTTAAATTTAAGTCTTTAGTAGTATATATGGGTCACAGAGAAACTTCAATAAATGAAAGTTAACAAAATTTGTTTTTAATCATTTGACATATTTTATAGTGCCTTATATGTTTATTTGCTATTTCTGGAAAAAATGAATGTAGATAGAATTATTGCATCATATACTCTTCTATTTATGTAAATACATCGAGGTTGCTATTTATAGATGCTGATTGGAACTTAATTATGCATACTTTCCTGTACTGTGGATTTCTGTACAGTAAACTTCCGCATAAGAATGCCTGGGACTGTGAAGGCTGTGCAACTCTTTAAAATGTAAGAAGATTTTAGATTTGTTTTTGGATAATCATAAGTCAATGGGAAGGAAATTCAAAAATATTACGCATTTTAGTACAATTTCTTTTCCCTATCAGGAACACTGGCGGGGAGTTCTAATCTCCATTCACACTCTCTGAAAATGGACTTCCTCAAAGTGGAGTGTTCTATTGTTTTCCTTTGGGCAAACAGCATTCACAGAGGGAAAAATAACCTTTGGCTAAGACCTACCTCTTAATGCAAGTTTGCACATCTAGGTCTATAACGTGGAAAAAATTTACCCAACTCTTTTAAATTCCAATCTTTCAATAGAAACAAACACAAATACATGTATCTTCCCTGGTGATTTTGGAGTTTAATTAACAATACCGGAAAAGTGAGAAACATGGAGATTAAAAGTGAAATGACCTTTCTGCTCACTGTTCTTCATTTGGGAAAAATTTCAAGGAAGCTGCCTCAGCAAACCTGAGTCCTTGTGTCAGAACTCTCAAGAGTAATGTGAAATTACTTAATAGACCTAAATTGCAAAAGAAAGCCTGTGGATAATCTCCAATTCAAAGAGTTCTGCACAGTAATATTTTCATTGATTTATTCCTAGAAGACAGAAAAATCTGACAAGACAGTGTGACACCCAGCAGTAGCACTTAGGATATACATATGTCATTCTCCTTTCCCTGTGTCTAATGAGGAAAAATCAACCAATCAATGATAGACTCATGCTCTGAAAGGGTCTAGCAGTATCGCTCCCCTGAAGTGAACGCACATTTAAGGCTGGCACCAATCCACTCTTGTAACCAATAAAAGTACTCTTCTGTTTCCTGTGCAAAACTTGTTTCTAAGACAGTCATCACCACGGCTCTTCTCTGTACCCAGTACATGGTAAAGCAAGCTTTTTGTCAAAACTGTATGTAACATCAGCAATTTGTTTTGCTCAGGTGAGTGGCTGCCATTGCTTTTCCGTAAGAAAACAATAGTTAACCTTAGGTTCTGTTTCAAAATCAGAGTAAAAGTCAAAACCCTGACAATTTTGTATCTGTATTGGTGAACATGGAAAAAAACCTATTAAATAAATTATTTTCACCCACTTAAGAAACATGGTAATAAATGGAAATCACTGTCTTTCTCAAGGAAAGTACAAGCAATATAATTTTGCCTAATTTTATTGGCACTTCAGTGAATTCCACAAAACTTACGAACTTACAATGAATAAGAAAATAAGGAATGAACAAATATAGATTAATGGCATGTGATCCACACCAAGTGTTAGAGTTTGGTGGCATATCATATCCCAATTACACAAACAATTATAATAAAATATGAAGAATGATGTGGTTTGAATCTGTACAGTCTTCTAAGAGAATAAGAAGTGATTTGCCATGATTGCTTATGGTAGCTAGGGTGGGGCTTTGATGAGTAAATATTTGAGTTGTACCTTTAGGTGTGTGTAAATGTTGAAGTGACAGAAACAGTATGAGCTAATGGAGTAGGATCTGAAGACTCAGAGCCATGAGCAAGTGTGGGACTTATTTAGTGAGGAAAGAAATTTAGAATGATAGGTTGACATGAGTGATAAGGCAGATGAAGATGTGATAGACTCATTTTGGGTGAGACTTAATTGCAGTATTTATTGAGGAGGGGCAAGACTAAAAGCCATCTCTTTGTAATCGACATGGCATCCAATAAGTTTAGTGAATGATTGAGTTAAGGCCATGGAAGATGAATTGGTGAGAAGAAATGAGAAAATGGGTTGATGATGGTGCTTTACATAGGGCAAGCTTTTTCTGTGTAATTGCTTCATTGTGTTTTCCCCCAAGCTTCTGGTGATGGGCACAACAGGGTACTCTTGGGCAGCAGGGTCAGTCAAGAGGGGAGACATGCCATGGAGCAGAGCACAGTAAGGACAAGCTGGAAACTGTCCAAGCACTGTTTCATTTTATTTGCCTGAAGGACCTTCCGGGAGTAATGACCACTACTTTCTTATCCATTCTAAATCTTATGTGAATTACCCTTTTGGCAGCAGAGGATTATGGGAAATGTATTTCCCAGATAGAATCATTCAGCATAGCTTCTAAAGGAGAATTCTTTGTATTGTTACGGGTTTGGAAACTGTGCCATCCAAAGGTTTATATAGTGGAACTGAAAGCAAACATTCTGGTGAACAGAGAACTTAAAAGACGTATGTCATAAAATATCAGAAACAATTTTTTTTTGCCCTGGAAGAAATAGCTCACAAGTTAAATCCTACAAATTTAACCTCTGTAGAAGAGTATCAATATTTTTTTTATAATTTTATTTAAAGAGGAAAAAACAAAACAAAATAAAACAGAATAAAGGGTAGCAACCATACAGTATTCCAAGGAAAAAAGGAAAAGTACAACAACAATAAAACCTAAGAAATTATTACTTGACTAATTACATACTGACTTCTTGGAAATAGTTGTTCAACTTACAAAGTTAAAACATATAAAGTAGACATTCAAACAGTGAGACTGTTAACAGTTCTGCTCCACAATCTGACAAAAACAACAATATGGTCATCCATCTTACCCACTCAAATATACATGCAATTATATCAATAGGGTAAAATTAAACATCAAGAAAACAGAGCAAAGCAGATCACAAGAAAGCAATGTAAGACATAAATTTCAAAGCTAGACAATTGGAGATATTCACTCTCTATCATATTGACTTTTGTTTTCTTCCAAATAGTTGTCCATATTGTCACATACGGGGAATTCACATGAAACAACCTAGTATGGAATTGATCTGAGCAGGACGAGGAGGGCATTATAGATCTTCAAGACCAGACATTAGGAAAGCCATGAATGGCTGTCATAGTGTCTCTCATTCTCCTCAAAACAGCTGTCCATACCTTAATGTGTGTTGTACTTAAACAAGGCAAAGCAAGCTAAGATCACTTTGAACAAAAAGTGATAGTTTTGCTGGACTTCACATCATGACATTATGGAATCAGCACTGGGTATTGTAGTGTCTCTTTTTCTTCAAAGTAGTTGT
>PVJX010011924.1:0-51967 GCA_004027295.1 Dolichotis patagonum | reverse complement strand
CCCAAAGAGATGCTGTTTCTCTCTCCCTTCCCCGAATTGCTGCAGACCTGATGCTCTCTGGCATGCCCATTGAGCTAATGGATGGGGATGCATCCTATGTGCCTCTAAAATGGGTGGCAGCTGTGTTTGACAAGGTCTCTGAGAAACTTCCAGGCAAGAGACTGTTTGTTCTTTCTGTGCTGGGCCTGCAGAGTTCAGGAAAGTCCACCCTGCTGAATGCCCTGTTTGGGCTGCAGTTCAGGGTCAGTGCAGGCAGATGTACCAGGGGGGCCTACATGCAGCTCCTGAAGGTGGAGGAGACCCTTGCAGAGGAACTTGGATTTGATTTTCTGTTGGTTGTGGACACAGAAGGACTCAGGGCCCCAGAACTGAACAACAAATCCCAGAATTATGACAACGAGTTGGCAACCTTTGTCATTGGACTTGGAAACTTGACTCTGATCAATATTTTTGGAGAGAATCCATCAGAGATGCAGGATATTCTACAAATAGCTGTCCAGGCCTTTCTGAGGATGAAACAAGTGAAAATCTCCCCAAGTTGCCTCTTTGTCCATCAGAATGTGGGGGAAGTTACAGCAAAAGAGCAAACTATGGAAGGACGGAGGCGGCTACAGCAGAAACTAGATGAAATGGCAGTAATCGCTGCTGTGCAAGAGCAGTGCTCCAATGTGTCCTGCTTCAGTGATGTCATTAAGTTTGATGTCAATACTCATGTCCACTACTTTGCTCACCTGTGGGAAGGCAATCCCCCGATGGCCCCTCCTAATCCTCGCTACAGTCACAATATCCAAGAGCTGAAAAGTACAATTCTTTTGATGGCTAAACAGGAATCAAGGGGAAATAACATGAAGATATCAGATATGAAATTGCGAGTGGAAGATTTGTGGAGAG
The DNA here is from genome assembly GCA_004027295.1 of Dolichotis patagonum. NCBI lineage: Eukaryota > Metazoa > Chordata > Mammalia > Rodentia > Caviidae > Dolichotis > Dolichotis patagonum. Next base: position 51,076 of record PVJX010011924.1, on the reverse strand, counting down.
CCCTGGTCAGTGAGAACTTTATTTTCAGTTTTAGAAATACCCAGGAGGTCATAGCCATGAGCAAACTGGAAACCATGTACAACCAGTGGTCCTGGAAGCTGAGGAGTCACGTGCTGCACTTGCAGAATCAGCTGAACAATCAGATTCAGAATGGAAAAATTCAGATTCTTGAGAGAAGCTCACTTGAAGATCCAGTTACAGAAACATATGAAACCATTAAAGAAGATCTTGAGAAGTATTTTAAGGAAGACCCAGAGAGAGAAATACTGATTCAGTGGAAAGCAAATTTTGAAAATAAGTTACAAATCCTAAAAGAAACACTTATTTCAGAAGCCAAAAAAGAAGCCAATAAACGTATTGATCTTAAACGTTGTAAAGAAAGGCTGGATAGCAAAAAGACAGATTATGAAAATGAAATATTGCAGAGGAGCCGAGAGTTGGCTGTCAGTGTAAAAGGTAAAGAATTGAATGAGGAGGAGTTAAAGATGAAATTCAATCAGCTTTGGAGTGGATGGGTCAGTGAGGTGTCCTCAAATCTTCCCCCAGCAACAGAACCTAACATTGAGGTGGATTCCGAGAACGTTCTTTTGGAGCATTTCAAATATGAGAAAAACATAGTGAACACAATCAAAGCAAATTCAGGAAAGAAATTTTTAATCAATTACAATCAACATATCAAATTGCATAGGAACTACATAGGTATCAAATATAAATTAGAAGCAGATGATAAATACTTAATTAATATGACTACTAACCACATTTTGTCAAGGTTTGATGAAACCATTGCAAATATTTGGAATGAAAATCGTGATTACAACATAAATGATTTTTATAAAATTCTGATGATAATGGAAGATGAAGTGACATCTGCAACTGTGAACAAAAGGTTCTCATTTACAAGTAACTACAACATAGAATTATCTTTGTGTTTATTTGAAACAGCTTCAAAAAGTTTTAAAGAAATGCACAGGGCATTCAAGAGAGTTAATGATCCTGTAATCTATCTAGAAAGTAAGAAAGATGATTTCTTCACAAGTTTCAAGATCTCCTGCCAAGGAGCAACTTCCATCAAATCATTTGTAGACTTTCTGTGGGACAAGCTCATTCCTGCTATATCTACCAACATATGGGAAAATATGATCCTTAAAATTGCAGGGGAAATGCAAGCTACCTGCCCTGCATTCAATGGAAACAGAGCTAAACTAGAAAAGCATATTCTCATCTCTCTGGCAGAGGAAGAAAACTTTGATAACTATTTGCAATACATTAATTATCCAATGTCCTTTTTCAGGAATTATATTAAAAAGCATATTGAAAGATATTGTTTAGAAAAAGGGCATGAAAAAGTAAAGACTTTTTTAAAAATAAGTTTAGACAACATCGATAATGTCATTCTCTGTGCTATTCAAGAATCCACAGCACAGGCTAAAGATAAAAGCAGCACAGCATCTGAGTGGTTGGATTTTTTCTGTGATCACCTGGGAAACAACTTGGTCTTTCCACGAGCAGACTTGCGAGGCATCGAACACCAGGAGCTAAAAGATATTGAGTTTCTCAAAGATGCCATGAGGAAAGCATTGGATGGCGCAATGACAAAAGTAGAAAAAGAGTTTTGCAGTCCACCTATAGACAAAATGGCTCCTAAAATTGAGAAAATCCTCTCTGAGCAACTCTGTGGCTGCTGGAAACAATGTCCCTTCTGTAAAGCCATCTGTACCAACACCATTGCTACACATGAAGGAGACCACAGTGTTCCATTCCACCGTTCCAAGGCTGTCATTGGATGGAGCTGGCATGAAACAGATGAGTTTGACATTGACTTCTGTTCTACTTCAGTGGCAAGTGATATTGATTTTATTTTACATGACACCCGGAGATTCCCATACAAGACTTATCGGCTGGCAGGAGGGGATTATGCCACGTGGAGCATCACCCCAGATACATCCTCCCAGCCATATTGGAAATGGTTTATCTCTCGCTTCAAATTTAATTTAGAACAAGAATACCAACTAAAATTTAAAAATAGAGGTGAAATCCCTGATTCATGGGCCAAAATCACAAAGCAAGATGTACTTAATGACTTGAAAAGATAACTTGGTTAGCAAAAATAAAAAGTAAGTAACACTCAACACAGAAGACACCTCTGGTATCTGAACAAAAAGACCACAGTCTGATACATGCTTAAACACATCTTCCTTACAACTAGAACTTTCAACTGCCCATTTTTGAATGAAATACGTGAAAGTGAGTCATTCAACCTTTTAGAAATTGAATCTGTGCTATAAAATAAATTCTTTTGTCTGTGTGTCAGCTCATCATGGTGTAAAATGAAATTACTAAAATATGTGAACCTTTGATAAAATTAGTTGTAATCACTGGTTTCATTATTAAATACTGTCTTAAATATATGATATCTCAGAGAAATTCACCTTAACAGAAAATTATTTTTATTTTTATTTTTTATCTTTTGAAACAGAGCCCTGCTATGCAGTTCAAGCTGGTATTAAGCTCACTTCATAGCCCAGGATGGTTTCAAACTTGTGACCACCTTCCTACCTCAGCCTACTGAGGACTGAGATTGTAGGCCTGCATCACCATGTCTGGGTTAAGGGGAAATCAAAACTCATTCCAGGGTTTCACAAAATTTTTATATATTAACTACGTAGATAAGTGAACAGATATATAGATTCTTTTTTGGAGGGGTCTTTTTGAAACAGGGTCTCACTACGCAGTTCAAGCTGGCCTTAGGCTCACTTTGTAGCCCAGGCTAGTCTCGAACTTGCCACAATCCTCTTGCCTCAGCCTCCCAAGATCTGGGATTACAGGAGTGTACCACTATACCCTGGTAAATATATAGATTCTTGATGGAAGCTAAAAATTGATTCTAAGATTTTTAAGGGAATTTCTTTCACTATTTCAAGTTGTGAGAAAAAGTTATCAACACTTAATTATAAAAATATAAAAAAATTTTATGATACCTAAGTATAGCAATATTTAAGTGTATTATGTTTTATGCAAGAATAAATTACAGAATTTACCAAATTAAAAACTTTATCTGGAACAAGACAGTTAATATTCAAAGGAATATATCAATTTTACACATTTATTTCTAGTAAACTGAGTAACTCTTTTCAAGATAACTATGCAAAATAACAACATTAGTTGTGTTCCTACTGCCTTGCTTTGAAAGCCCATATTATTATTGTTTTGGGCTTTTCAATATTGTTGTTTGTCTCTTTTGCTTCTTGTTTTCCTTGTGTTTTGTTTTTCCTTCTAATACAGAAAGAATCCATGTATATTTGTAGGCTTATACATGCCTAGAACTTCTCCTAAAGAGTTTACAAGAATTGATTTTATTATATGTAATGGTATGAACAGCTACTTTGAAGAAAACAAGACATTGTAGTAGACATTGCTGGTTTTTATTATTTGTTTTGAAGTCCAATAATGCTTTTATTCTCTGTTTACATTGGTTTTAGTCTGTTTTCTATCATTTGATTTCAATATGTGTGAAGGTATGGACAGCTATTTTGAAGAGAACAAGACACATTATGGTAGCCATTGTTGATTTTCATATTGTCTGGTTTTGAAGGTCTGTAATGCTTGCATTCTTTTGATTTGATCAGTTTTATACTATTTTTTTGTTTGAATTCATTGTGTGTGAAGACATGGACACTTATTTTGAAGAAAACAAGAGACATTATGGTAGTGACTATAGATTTTCTGTTGTCTTCCCAAACCCTGTGTTTCTTGTATTGTTTTGTTCTGATCTGCTTTGTTTTGTTTTATTATTTTTAAAATAAAAAAGACTTTATCAACTCAGGAAATATTATCTAGTAAAGGAGGGATATAGAAATAACTATTTTTTTCATTTAGCCACCATTATCTTCTTCCTTGCTATTTGTGTGCTTCCTTATTCTCACTATGTGCACACACATACACACACACACATCCACAAATCTTAGAAATTCAAAGCCTGGTGCTATGTACAACTCTGAAAATGATTTGTTCCTGGAATAATATTTACAATGTAGGATAAAAGCACAATTTTAATCAAGTCTCTGAACAAAACCAAGTTTCTGTAAGCCATTAATAAGTATCTAAAAATTCTTTAAGAAAAAAATATACTATTTTTAAAAACCTTATAATACTGAAAGTTGGTTGGGTTGCCTTTTTATAAGTAATTGATTTTTTTACATATAAACATAATTAAAAGTTTATCTCCAAGTTAGACACATTTGTAGCTCTTTAACCTTTTAGACCTTAACTTCATGGTCCGAATAAAAATGTTGGAAACACTGAAGCCAACAAAGGACTTGAGAAGGAAAGGAAATCATTCCTCTGTAAATACACCCCTAATGCTCAGTTCTCAAAGCTGTTGATCAAAAGGAAATGTGATGGAAAGAAGAAAATTTTCACACGTTGGATATAAAGGTGAAGAAAATGTGTACATGTTGGATGTAAAAGTATTCACTGGATTCCACCTACAAGTGCAAAGTCTATGTCTCTATAGGCAATGAGGACAGACATTCCAGGAAATGACTGCCACACATTTTGAATCCTCAGAAATGGAATATGGGAATGCTGACTGTGACCCCTTTCCCCTTTCCAAGGGCTTCAAGCATGTTCTGCTTCACTCCTATATCCAGAATCTGGAGACAGAAAAATCACAGAGAGTGTTATTGTACAGTATTGCTTCCCTTTGTTCTTGAAAAATGGTCCTGGCAAGAGACCTGGAAAGATCTCTTAATATGATATAATTGAAATGGTGATGGAAGCAGAATCTGTGCACAGCATGATTCCCATCTCTCACATCAATGCATCCTTTAGAAAGTCAAATTGCTCAATTAATATTTGCTGAATGCTTTTTACATTTTTAAATGAATTCTTAAAATCTCTTAACAATTATCATATATCCTTACTACTTTTGATTTTCAAGCTGAAATGAAATCAAAAGAACTTTTCAAATTCTATTGTTATTGTCTTATAATGAAATTTTGTTTTATTTTTAAAAATTAAAAAGTTCTTTGACAAATTCCTTCAGTTGGTAAGAAGTGTGATTATTAAATGAAATTCAGGAGCTATTGTCATGGCATCATAAATGCAAAAATAGAAAAGGCAATTGTGATGGAAGATAAATAAGTAGGAATGGAGATTTCTGAGATAATTGTACTGCAAACAGTGCTGCCATCAGGCAGGCTCAGACTTAGAGGAGAACACAGTGGGTTCCACTGGGGAAGGAAACCTGAGAAATAGTGGAGTAGGGCAAATGGAGTCAGGAGGAATGAGATCATCAAGACCCTGGGTCCAGGAACTGATCAAAGAATCAGAGTCAGAGTTATAAAGTTATGAGAGATAGGCTTTACCTGGTCAGTAGAATGGGTCTTTCAGAGTCCCTAAAGTGGGAACAGAGAAATGGAAATTGGAAATCACCTCAATTGTACATTTTACAGAGATTCTAGTCAGTCACATAGAGAAAAAAGCCAGAGACCTGTAGGGATGTGGCTAAGAGTGTGATGAATTCTATAACACCAAATCATGTGAATATCTGAATTACTACCACAGTAGTTATGAGAGGTTGAAAGGATGAAAAGGGAAAGCAGAAATGTGAGTCACAAAGTGATTTCAAGAATTTCCATGTGCTGAATCTGGTATCACAGTCTCACCTATGTCTACTAAGGGCTGTCCTTTTCCTCTTCACTCCAGCTTATGTTCTCCCTAATCCTTTGTTTTAACCACCTGCATATCCCCAAAAGAGAGATATTTTATATATAAGTAGAGATATTTGATTCATTCTTTATCAATATTCTTCTCAATTTTACTTAAAGTATTGATTAAATTTATACAGCAATAAGTGGAAAAATTGTTCACATGTCTGGAAGATCAAGAGTAAGAAAACACTGGTAACAAAACTCCATGTAAATGATTGAATTTTAGACATTATTCCAATGCTTGACTCTTCATTAGCTTCTGGTAATTATTTTCTTATTTTCTCTAAGAAGTATTAAAGTGTTTCCTTGCCACAATCCAACACTTTTCTCTCAGTGCAATGCAAATCCACCTCTGAAAATCCCTTCTGTCTCCCTCCTTCCCAGGACGTTTTGCTGCCTTAATTTCCTCATTGCCAGTATTAATACATTTTGAATCTTCTCGGCTGGCTGATGTTATCAAAATTATCTCTCTTCCTTAGGAAGAAACTTACCTTGATGATTTCACATATCCATCCTTAATCCACTGGATTAAAGAATTGGCCCCTGAGAACTGAGTCAAATGCAACATAAATAAGCACAGCACCTGAGGTGTGCCCTGGCACATTGCTTCATTATCTGTTTTCTTGACTGAAGACAAAAAATCAAGTGAGGTTTACTCATCTTACCCATATGACTTGCTGAGAGTCTTTTAAAATTATCATCATTGACTATTGTTACATCAGCTCTCTCTAATCCTATGCTCATGAAACTTATTTCTTTTTAAAATCCTACTTAAAATGTTACACTTAGCCTGAGCAGAGTGAGGATTTGTCTTCCATGCTGTTGATTCACAAGACTCTGAGTAGACTCTGGTCTCAGCATGAAGCCTCATCCCTACAAACATGTCTTCCTGTCTTTTTTCTTTAGTTTTGAAATTAAAAGAAATGATAAGAGAAATTAAAAATATGTGTAAAGCCAAGAGAAGAAAAGAAGTAGGAGAGGAAATGAGAGGAGGAAATGAGGTGGCAGGAGGAAGACAGGAAAGTAGTTTCTCTGATAACAAAATTATATTTAGAAATAAATGTAAAGTATTTTCACTTTGAATTAGAAAGTATTACAAACAAGCAAGAAAAACTTCCAGAAGCTGGTGGGAAGACACATGAATATAATTGTATATGTTGGTTTGCTGAGAACTCAGAAACATGGACTGTCACAACAAGGCTGATGAAATAAATTTGAAACATGAAGAATTTTGCAATGAAAAGTGGTACAATAGGCTGTTTTCTCCTTTTCCCTTCTTTACTTTCTCCCTCCCCTTCCCCTCCTCCCTTGTTCTCCTTCCAATTTGAATATTTGCTTCCTGTTTCACAATGTCTGATACACAATTTTGCCTTAATTTCCAATTTTGGTTTCTCATACCAGACTGAGCAAACATGTGTATCTGATTTATTTTCCTTAAGAATATGTTCTCAAGGTGCATCTATTTACCTAGAAATGTCTCCAGTTTATCCTTCTTTATGTCTCAGTAGCACTCATTTCTATAAACATCTTTTTATCCATCTATTGTTTGATGGGTATTTGGGCTGTCTCCAAGAATTGACTATCACACACTGTGTTGCTATAAACATGAATGTGTATGTACAACATGCTTTTAAATATTTTGGGAAGATATCAAGAAGGAAAATATCTGGGTCAAGTTGGACCTCTAGTTTTAGTTTTTTGAGGATCTTCCCTCTGATTTTCACCAGTCTACACTCTCTTCAATAGTGCAGAAGGTTTCCTTTTCCCCTTAGCTCCACCAATATTTGTTACTAACGGATTTCTTAATATTTGCAACTCTCTGTGGAGTGAGATGGAATCTCAGTGCTATCTTAATTTGCAACTCTTGAGTGACTAGTGATGTTGACCATGTTTTTTATATATCTAATTGTCATTTCTACTTTTCTACCTGAGAAGTATCTATTCATTTTGGGTACCTATTTTTAGGTTGGGTCATTAAATTTGGGGAGTTTGATTTTTTTGAGTGCTTTATAAGCTCTGGATATTAGTTCTTCATCTAAGGAACACAGGGAAAACATTTTTGCCACTGTGTGCATTGTTTTATGGACACAGTGGAAAAGTGTTTCAGGAAGAGAAGATCTCAGTTTTTGGTACTTTGTGGCATTTCCTGTGTGACCAAGGTTCTATTCATGAGTTCTTTGCCGATACTTATGTCTTCAAATTTCCTAGCAGATTTAGTACCTTTGTTTTAATATTTAGATCTCTAATTCATTTTGATTTCAGTTTAGTATATGATCAGAGATATCATTGTAGATTTAGGCTTGGACATGTGGAAAACCAGTGTTTCCAACACCCTGTATTAAAGAGGCTATCTTTCTTTCAGTGTAGGTGTTTGGCCCCATTGTCAAAGATAATGTGGCTGTGTGCATTATTCAGCCTGTTGAACTTTCATTTGATTTTGTTTGTATCTATCCAGAACCATGCTATTTATTTTATCACAATATCTTTATAGTAAAATTTAAGGTCAGGTATTGTAATGGTCTCCAAGTTGCTTCGTTGGGAAAAATTGTTTTTATTACTCATAGTCTTTTCAGGTTCCAAATGAATATTATTTTTTTTATTTCTTTTTAAAATTTTATTTAAAGAGAAAGCAAAACTAAACAAAACAAAGCAAAACAGAAAAAATGGTAGCAACAATACAAAATTCCATGGAAGAAAAGAAAAGAACAAAAAAACCCACTAGGAAATCATTACTTGATAACTTATATACTGCCATCTTGGAAATAGTTGTTCAAGTTACAAAGTTAAAACATACAAAGTACACTTTCAAACAATGAGACTGTTAGTAGTTGTTCTCCATTATATAACAAAACCAGTAATATGGCCATTCATCTTACACACTTAAACATACATGCAATTATATCCTTTAGAGCACTTTCTTTTCCTCTCTTTTTTACAGTAGCAATTACACATTTTGGGTTTTATTACTCTATATTTCTTATTACTTTTTACACTAGAGACACAATGTGATATTTATAAATAAATTTATTTATTTCATTAATGAGGATAGTCTCAAGTTGTGTCCATTTACCTATGAAGGCCTCAAGATCATCCTTCTTCATAGCTGAGTAATACCCCATTGTATAAAAATACCACTTCTTTTTCATCCACTCTGCAGTTGATGGGCATCTTGGTTGTTGCCAAGATTTAGCTATTACAAATTGTGCTGCTATGAACATGGGTACACATATATCACTGTGATATGATCTTTTCAGGTTTTCTGGGAAAATACCCAGGAGGGGAATAACTGGGTTGAATGGAGTTTCCAGTCCTAGTCTGCTGAGAATTCTCCATGCTGATTTCCGTAGTGGTAGCACCAGTCTACACTACCACCAACAGTGGAGCAGTGTTCCTTTTTCCCTGGAACCTTGCCAACATTGTTATTAGTTGATTTCTTGATGGCAGCTATTCTTTCAGGAGTGAGATGAAATCTCAATGTTGTTTTCATTTGCATTTTGTGAGTGACCAGTGATGGTTAACATTTCCTCATGTATTTATTTGCCATTTGTATATCTTTATCTGAGAGCTGTGTGTTCATCTCAGATGCCCATTTTTGGAGAATGTCTTTGAATTTGGGGGGCTTGATGATTTTCAATTCTTTATATATTTTTGATATAAGTCCTTTGTCTGAGGGGTTGCTGACTAAAATTATTTCCCATTCTGTGGGTTTTCTTTTCACACTCTGCTGGTGATTTCTTTTGAAGTACAGAAACTTTTCAATAATATGAGATCCCAGTTGTTGATTCTCTGAAGTGTTTCTTATGCAGTTTGTATTTTCTTCATGAATTCTCTGCCTATCCCTATATCTCCAAGATTTCTACCTACCTTATTTTCCAGTAGATTTATTGTTTCTGTTTTAATGTTTAGGTCTTTGATCCATTTAGACTTTAGTATTGAGCATGGTGATTGGCATGAATCTAGTTTCAGTCTTTTACATTTGGAGAGCCAATTTTTCCAGCACCATTTATTAAAGAGGCTATCCTTCTTCCAGTCAACATGTTTAGCCCTTTTGTCAAATATCAGGTGGCTGAGTGTCTTTGCACTTACACTTGTATCCTCTAATCTGTTCCATATGGTCTTCAGGTCTATTTCTTTGCCAGTACCATGCCAGTACTGTACTACCACTGTGGCTTGGTAGTACAGTTTCAAGTCAGCAATTAAGATGCCTCCTGCCTTGCCTTTATTGCCCTGAATTGCCTTTGCTATTCTAGGTTGCTTCTGTTTCCAAATGAATTTTAGGAGTGTTTTCTCTAGATCTGTGATGTATGTCAATGGTATTTTGATTGGGATTGCATTAAATCTGTTAGAACAGTTTTGGGAGTATTGCTATTTTCACAAAGTTGGTTCTTCTTAGCCAAGAGCAGAGACTATCCTTCTATTTTCTAATATCCTCTTCAATATCCTTTTTTAGCATAGTATAATTTTCAGCATATAGGTCTTTTACATTTTTAGTTAGGTTGATCCCTAAGTATTTCATTTTTTTAGATATTATTGTGAAGGGCTATAGTTCCATTATTTCTCTCTTGTTGAGTTTCTTGTTTGTGTACAGGAATGCTATTGATTATCGTACGTTGACTTTGTAGCCAACTACATTGCTGAATTTTTTTTATTACCTCTAATAATGTTTTAATGGAGTTTTTTGGGTCTTCTATATAGAGTATCATGTCACCTGCAAATAGTGATAATTTAACTTCTTCCTTTCTTATCTTTATTCCTTTTAATTGTCTCTCTTGTCTGATTGCCTCAGCTAGTGTTTCCAGAACTATATTGATAAGGAGTGGTGATAGTGGACATCCTTGTCTTGTTCCTGATTTTAAAGCGAAAGCTTTTAGTTTTTGTCCACTTAGTATAATATTGGCTCTTGGTTTGTCATAGATGGCCTTTATAATGTTGAGGTAGACATTGTGTATTCCAAGCTTCTGAAGCGTTTTTATCATCAACATGTGTTGGACTTTATCGAAAACTTTTTCTGTATCTATTGAGATGACCATGTGGCTTTTGTTTTTGGCTCTGTTGATTTGGTGTATCACATTTAGTGATTTGTGTATGTTAAACCATCCCTGCATTCCTGGAATGAACCCCACTTAGTCATGATGTATAATCTTCTTGATGATTTGCTGCATTCTATTTGCCAGTATTTTATTGAGAATCTTTGCATCAGTGTTCATTAGTGAAATTGGCCTATAGTTCTCCTTTGTGGTTGGATCTTTCTCTGGTTTTGGTATGAGAGTAATGCTTGCCTCCAGGAATGATTAAGGGAAGATTGCTTTCTTTTCAATTTCACTGAACAGTTTAAGGAGTGTTGGAATTAAATCTTCTCTAAATTTCTTGTAGAATTCAACCGTGAATCTGTCAGGACATGGGCTTTTCATTGTTGGTGAGTTTTTTATTACATTTTCAATTTCAAGAGCTGATACTGGATTATTCAAAATTGCTATATCTTTTTGGCTGAGGTTTGGTAGTTCATATGCTTCTAGAAATCTGTCCATTTCCTCTGTGTTTTCCTCTCTATGTGAGTAGAGATTTTCAAAGTAGGTGTTCATGATCTTTTGAATTTCCATGGGATCTGTAGAAATTGCTCCCTTTGCAGTCCTTATTGGATGAATTTTGTTTTTTTTTTTCCTTCCTTTGCTTGATTAAGTTAGCTAGAGGTTTGTCAATTTTGTTTATTCTCTCAAAAAACCAACTTTTTGATTCATTAATTCTTTGTAGTTTTTTTAGTTTCTATTGCATTGATTTCTGCTCTAATTTTTCCAGTTTTCTCTCTTCTATGAGCTTTGGGTTTAACTTGCTCTTCTTTTTCTAGTAGCTTGAGATGAAGCATTAGGTTGTGTATTTGTGCTCATTCTGTTTTCTTGAAATGACTATTTATTGCTATATATTTTCCTGTTAACACTGCCTTCATTGCATCCCACAGATTGCAATAGGTTGTTTCCGTATTTTCATTGAATTGCACATATTGCTTTATTTTTTGTTTAATTACATCTGTAGCCCACTGGTTGTTTAAAAGGTTTTATTTAATTTCCTTTTATGCATGAAGGTTTTGCAATTTCTTTTGCTGTTAATTTCCAATTTTAGTGCACTATGATCAGATAGTATGCATGGGATAATTTCAATACGGTTGCATTTACTTAAGAATATTTTATGGGATATTATATCATCTATTTTGGAGAATGTCCTGTGTGCAGCTGAGAAGAATGTGTACTCTATTGTGGTTGGGTGGAACACTCTGTAAACATCAACTAAGTCCAGTTGCTCACAGGCATGCTTTAGTTCTATTGCTTCTTTGCTGACTTTTTGTTTAGTTGATCTATCTCTTTGTGACAGTGGGCTGTTAAGGACCCCTGTTATAATTGTGTTCTTGTGTATTTGGTTTTCCATGGCCTTTAGTATCTGTCTTATGTAGTTGGGTGCTCCTGTGTTTGGTGCATATATATTTATAATTGTTAGTTCTTTGTCTTGAATTTTTCCACTTATGAGTATGTAGTGACCTTCTTTGTCTCTTTTAATCCTTTTAGGTTTGAAGTTCACATTGTCTGCAAATAGAATAGTTACCCCTGCTTTTTTGTGGGTTCCTGTTGCATGAAATACTGTTTTCCATCCTTTTCCTTATAATCTATGAGTTTCCTTTTGAGTCAGATGTGTTTCTTGTATACAGCATTTTGTGGGATCATGTTTCTTGATCTATTCTGTCAACCTATTTCTTTTGATAGTTGAATTGAGGACATTTACATTTATGGATATCACTGATATGTACTGGCTCAACTTTGCCATGTTATGCTCCAATAGTTTGCTTTCTGCTTTTCCCCCTTATTTAATTGCTTGTCCTACCTGCTGGTTTCTTTCTATTTTTTCTGGGGACTGTGGTCATTTTTATCTCTGTCTGGTATGTCTTTCAATACTCTTTCTAGGGTTGGTTTGTTAGACATAAATTTCTTCAATTGTTGTTTGTCACAGAAGTATCTTTTTTATCCATTAAATTTGAATGAAAGGTTTGCTGGGTACATCAGTCTGGGTTGAAAGTTTTTTTCTTTGAGGGCTTAAAATATCTCACTCCAAGCACCTCTTGACTTGAGGGTCTGTGCAGAAAAGTCTTCTGTAATTCTAATGGGCTTTCCTCGACGGGTGACTTTTGTCTTTTCTCTAACAGTTTTTAGTATTCTGTTTATATGTTGTATGTCTGAGATCTTAATTATTATGTTTCTGGGTGTAGATTTATGTTGCTTGTGACAGTTTGGCATTCTATATACCTCATTTATCTGCATATCAGATTTTTTCCCCACATTTGGGAAGTTTTCTCCTATTATTTCTGTGAATATTTTAGATATGTCATTTGTATTGACTCCGGCATCTTCACTAATGCCTATTAATCTTATTTTTGTTTCTTGGATGTCTCTTTCAGTTTGCTTCATGAATTCTGCTTGTTTTCTATGTTGCTCATTCAAGGTTTCAATCATTTCCCCATGTTCCTGTAATTTTTTCTCTATTTCTTCTTTAGCAGCGCTCGGCAACTCCTTTACTAAGGTTGTTATTTCTATCTTTACGTGGGAGAGTACTTCTAATCTGATTTCCTCTATGGCCTCATGGATTTGTTTTTTTATTTCATTTGCTATCTCTTCAGAGATTTCTGATATGTTACCTTTGGAGTCTTCTATTTCAATGTCCCCTGTACTAGCTCCTGGTGTACTGGATGTTTGAGATTGTATTTTGCTTTTTTGTTTTGCCATTTTCCTCTTTAGAGTTAGTGTTTGGTCCTTCAGACCTGCTAGTGTCAACTGTTGGTAGTGTGTATCTTTGTGTCCTACTATAAGGTTGATGTTTTTCCAGTTGCTGGAAAATGAATAGGTGGGCCAGTCACCTGAATTCTTGCTGAAGGGCCTGTTTGGTGAGTCCTATATTCTTCCTGGGCTGACAAGCCTAGTAGTATCGATGTAGGTCAACTTTTAGTTCCTGCTAGTACTTTATCTTCAGGTTCATCCAGGTCATCAAATCTCCCTATCTATAGTGTTTGTGCTGGCTGTGGCCCTACTGTGTCCCTATTGTGTGCCTGTGTGTCTCATAAGCCCTTTTGATTTTCTTCAAGTTGGGGGAGTCCTTCTCTGCACACTCCTCACTCTGCCTGATATTTTCTGTGTGTAGGAAGAGGTCACCCTCACTCTTGTCAGACTTACCAAGGTCTTACAGTTAGCTGGAGGGAGCTTAACTGCTGGCCCTGTTTAGCCTCTGTACACCCTATTTTAGGGGCATATTCACCACACTGACTGGAGCCAGTTTAGATCTTGTTATGGTGAGGCAGTCATTTAATCTCCCTTCAAGCTAGCACTGATAGTCTGCTGTAGTCCAAGGTTCCTCTGGGCACAGAATTCCACGTTTGTCCTGTGCAGGCTGGGATTCCACCGCCGCAGCCTGAGTGCATGGAATCAGGGTGCAGGGTGCCTGTTCCCAGCCCTGTTGTCTGCTTGTGGTTCACTGAGGACTGTCCAGTTAGGCCTGCTGGTCCCTCTTGCATGCCTTGGGGTGGTATCAGACACAGGGCGTGGTCTTACTGCCTGGGCTCAGAGTTCCAAGTTTGCACAATGTATGCTGGGATTCCACCCACCACTGGAGCACACACAGTCAGGGCCTGGGGTGGGGTCCTGGCTCTGCTGACTGCCTGGGGCTGGCCAATTGCAATCTGATTAGGCCCACTGGTCCCTCTCATGTGCTTTGGGGTCCCAAATGAATTTTAGAATTGTTTTCTCTAGTTCTGTGAGGTATGTTATTGGTATTTTGATCAGGATTGCATTATATCTGTAAAATAATTTTAGGATTATGGTCATTTACTCAATATTGATTATTCCTACCCAAAAACAAGGAATACATTTCCAATTTCCTTTTATTAAAAGAGGAAAAAATAAAAATTTCAACACAAGATAATTTGAGGCAAAAAGGTTAATGCATTGCATATTGATATATTTAAATTAACTACTCAAATACAAGACATAGCAATTTATTTGTCCACTCTTAGCACAAACCTTTCTTTTCAATGAACTGAGAGACATTAATAATACAGTTATTGTAACTATCTTGTATATATATAATTTTTCTCTTCCCTTCTCTTCTTTATCTTATCCTAGTTTCTTTTCTTTTTTTTTTTCTTTTTCTTTTTTTTGTACTGCAGATAGAACCCACAACCTTGTGCTTGTCAGGTAGGTGCTTATGGCACTAAAATAAACTCCTGGTCCCTTATTTTTATTTTAAAGAAAAAAAAGAGAAAGTAAGATTCAAGAAGCAAATAAATCAAAAGCCAAACAACAAAAGGAAAATGACAACAACAACAACAACAACAACACAATAATAGCTACATAGGTTTTCAAAACAAGATGGTAAGAATTTAACAATGGTTGTTACATAGCATATTGTTATCTTCAAAATGATTGCTCAGGTTACCAGATACAGGAATAAAATAAAACAATAAAATGAAACAAATCATTGGGTTTCAAAAACAAGACAGAAAGAAATCCTTCACAGTTGTTTTAATCCATATTGTTATCCTCCAAAGAGATGATCAGACTACTAGCTTTCGGCCTGCAAAGTCATTCAAATGTTGCAATTTTTAAGTTACTTTTTTCACTTCAGTTGCTATAATCTCAGCCTGATTTCCTCTGAATCAATCCATTGCTTATTTGGGGTGGGGAGGTGGATAAGTGGAGGGGTGGGAGATGGGGGCAGTTGTTCTTGTCTCCTATCCAGTGCACCAATTGGCTCATAAGAAGGTGTGGGTTGGTTTCTAGATTCTCTTGCTCTTCCCCATGGAGGCTGTCCTACTTCATGGGAACATTTTTCTTCCTTTTTGAACAGTTTCTTTCTATCCATTGTACGTTTTGAATCTTCTTTACTCTTTGAACTTCTCACACTAGGGAGACAATATGATGTTTGTACATGTGTGTCTGCTTTATTTCACTATGAGTAGGATCTCAAATTGTATTCATTTAACTATAGAAATCTCCATCATATTCTTCTTTATGGATGAGTAGTGCTCCATTGTACAGAAGACCATAACTTTTTCACCCATTTTTCAATCAGTGGAGATTTGTGTTGTTTCCAAGGTTTAGTTATTACAATTTGTGCTGCTATAAACATGAGTTGCATATATAATGCTGTGGTACAATGCTTTTAATTGTCCTGGGAAGATACTCAGCAGGGGAATTGCTAGGTCAAATGGGACACCCAATTCTAAGTTTTCTGAGGAATCCCATAGTGATTTCAACAGTGGTGGCACCAGTCTACACTCCCACCAAGATTGGAGAAGGGTTCCTTTTCCTCCTGACAGGTATGTAGCAACCTTCTTTATCTCTTTTGATTATTCTTGACTTGAAGTTCACATATGTGCACACAGAATAGCTACTTCTGCTTTTTTCTGAGTTCCTGTCACATGAAGTATTGTTTTCTATCCTTTGACTTTTAGTCTATGAATTTCTATCGGGTCCTGACCGAGATGCCTGATCTCCCAAACAAGTGTATGGTGGAGGTTAAATAAAAAGAGACAATTGTATGACATTTTAGGGCTTCAGGCGGGTCAAAACTCTTTAGTTAAGCTCGAGACTCTGAGGGCTAAGACTAAAGCTTCTCTGGATTAGCCCACTTTATTAGGACAAAAGGCGGGGAAACTGATGAATGTGCAGGTAATGAGCAGGATGTTGAGAGTCACTTCAAGGACTTCTCCAAGTAGTAAATTATGCCAATTTAGCAGAACTGTCCTATCTCCAATTGACATTTATGGTAGGATTGATACTGCATGAGTAATTTCTGCAGCTGCAGTCTCTATCTTGTTAATTGGAGTCGGAGCCAAGTGTCCACAGCTGTGGCTTTATCTTGCCCTTTGTGGTATCTCTGGCCTCACAGACCACTACAAGCCTCAGCCAGGACCAGTGTGATTCATAGAGGTTCACTTATTATGAATCCACTCCCATCACCAGGCAAGGGGCTGAGGCCTAGGATAGACTCACAGATAAACATAGAGAGCCAATTATTAAAATTTAAATCCTGCTCAGAGCCATTTCGTAGTGGTCCCCAACAAATTTCCCTTTAAGTTAAATGTGTTTCTTGTGTAAAACATATCATTGAATTTTGTTTCTTAATCCACTCTGCCAGTCTGCTTCTTTTGATTGGTAAAATGAGGCCATTTTAATTGATGGTTACAACTGATATGTGTTTGAGTTATCTTTGTCATATTATTTTCCTGTCATTGGTTCCCTAATTTTCTCTCTGTTTAAGTGCTTTCTCTACATGGTGATTTCCTTCCAATGTTGTTGTTGGAAGTCTGGTCATTTTTATCTTTCTAGAGTATCTTTCATTACTCTTTGTAGGGTTGGTTTGGTGGCCATCAGTTTCATCAGTTTCATCAGTTGTTCTTTGTCATGGAAGTATCTTATTTCTCCATCAATTTTGAAACACAGTTTTGCAGTGTACATCAATGTGGATTGGAAGTTGTTTTCTTTCAGGACTTAAAATACTTCATACCAAGCACTCTTTGACTTGAGTGTTTGTGTTGTGAAGTCTGCTGTGATTCTGATGGGCTCTCCTTGAGAGATGATCCCTTTCTTTTCTGACGGTTTTGAATATTCTGCTCTTGTGGTTAATTTCTGGTATTTTAGTTATTATATGCGTGGGTATAGATTCATTTTTGTGATGGCTGTTTGGATCCTATGTGCCTCATTTATTTAATTCTATTCCCATGCTTAGAAATTTTCATGCTATTAGTTCTGTAAATAGTCTTTTTTATGTCATTTGTTGGCTCCTGCTTTTTTGTAGACACCAATCATGCTTGTACCATTTTTCTTTTCATCATCTTGCCACTGTTGAATTGTTGTTTCCTTATTTTTTTAAAGGCAGCTATTTTATTCAAAGTTATAACTGGATAAGTAAATTTGTTTACAACCATTCTTGTGAAATTTTTAATAACTATGGACAACTTCTTTGAAAACAGGAAACACATATGTCATCTATGATGGCCCTAACATTTTGTGGGTGATGTACATGATTAGGCAGAAATATGCAAGCTCACACTGGTAGACTAACTATCAAATTCTCAGTAAAAACTCTGTTTCTGGCCTTTACTTTTTGATCAGTATTTGTTCCCATTACATCTTCCATCATCTTGTTAACTTCCTGAGTGACTGCCCTGTCAACTCTGTCTACCTGACTGGCCACCAGATTGACCACCTAGACTCCCTGACTAGCCAGAACTGACACTTCACCAGCAACTCCCCTATCTGGAATTAGAAGACATGGTCCCATTATAATGTCCTTCAACTTCAACTAATTTGCTGCCACTACGAGTTTTCAGTCTGAATCATATGACTCTGCCTATAACATTTCTGACTCAGTTGTGGGGACATCAAACAAACACCCATATTTCCTTTTAGGAGACACATTCTGGCAATTCTGGATACTGAATTACTGCTCAGCATTCTGTATATTTATTTCCAAGCACCCCTGACATCCAGTATTTCTTCTGGCCTCTCCAGATTCATAGTTACTAACTCTATGTGTCTTTCAGTTTTCCTGTAAGCTTGGAACTATGGAAATGACAGCTTATCAGAGGTAATCAAAAGATGAGGTTCCATGCTCCATGCAAGAAAAATGTGGGCTAATGCTACAGCCAAAGCATTCTCTGCTCCATTCTCTTCTATCAGTCTCTGAGCTGATGGTCAGAAAAATCAATAGCAGCATAAAGAACAGAAGCCAGAAACCTGATGGTATCCATGCTTTTAGATTTAAGTAAATCCAATGTAGGAGAAACACCTAGACATTTAAAAGTAATTCTGGCCTTTTGTTCCACATATCTTAGTTGAACTCTTTTCTCAGTTGATAAAAGCATATGCAAATCCTTATTTGGCCAGCTCTCCCCGTGTTTCCAGAGCAATAAACACAGGACTCAGCATCCAGTGGAGGAGAACCCTGAATCACTAGATCAACTTCAGGAATGTCCAAACCATGAGCAGCCACCACCACAACATTAAAACTACCCTCTCTGAAGCCCTTCAGTGTAATTTCTCTTTGTGTCTCTGCAATGCAACCACTTGGCACTCTGATTTATTTGTGGATTCATGGTCACTTTAGTTACACTCTTGCTGGTCTCAAAGAAGATCATGGCTCTCCCTTGAGACTCACCATAGACTTGCAAGATGTCTCTGATAACTGTAGGTCTTTGAGATCTGTGGCACTGGATGTTCAAATGTTCCACAGTAGCTACAGCCTTTTGAGTCATTTTTACAACAAATTGAACCTGTTTATATCTGGATTTCATGGAGTTTTTTTTTTTTTTTTGCAACTTTGTTTACCAACTGTGGGCAATTTGCAGAAAAATGAGAACTCTGAGGATTGTTTTCAGCAACAGTTTTGTAAGATTTACAGGTAATATTTTCAATTTGTTCTTCAAAACATAAATATAGTATGTAGGTATGCATGTATAAATGTACATGTGTGTATGTATGTAAGATAGAAAACTATGATACTAATCTCTGCTAGTAATTCAAAAAGAACAGTTTGTGCTGCCATTGTTTGAATCATTCTTATGCCTATATCTGGTAACCTGAAAAACTCCTTCTAAGATACAAATATGCAATATATTAACTATTGTTAATTTTCTTCTTTTTTTGAAAGTCTGCATCATTTGTATCTTTTTTTATGTTTTGCTTTTTAAAATAAAAAACCCTAAGTCTACTGTTTGATCCACTTCATCAAGTACAACATGGCACATTTTAGAAAGATCGAGGTGGCTGCTCTGCAGATCATCATTGATATGACCAGGGGTCCCAACCAAAATGTCAGTGCCATTTGAATATGATTTATTCAGCTTAAATATGATGTTTCACCATAAAATCTTGCCATGCTGAGTTTCCTACTTATATATTTGAAGTCTTTGGCTACTTGGTATGCCAGTGCCCTTGGAGTGAAAACAAGTACCTTTGGTGAGTGACTTTTTAAAATTGGTTTTTGATTTCTTTGAAGGCTTTCAATCAAGGGTATGGCAAAAGAAAATGTCTTTCCTGTGCTTATCCATGCATCAGCAATTAAATCTTTCCATTCATGTAAGCAACAAATGGTCTTACGTTTAATAGGAAACATGTATTCTATCCCTTGATCTTTTAGAAGCTTTATAGCCTCTTCAGAAATAGAGAAACTGGAGAAGGCTCTCTCTTTCTTCTCACATGTTAGAGTCTCCTCTAGTTTATTATCACTCCATTTATGAATAGAATTTTCTAAGGACAACCTTTATTTAGATTTTTTTCACATTCATCAACATCCTTCTCTGATAGATCTTTTCTTCTTGACTTATGAGATGTGAAAAATACATATGAAAGTCTATTGAGTCCTTCTTCAATAACTCCATTTACTTCCTCTTTGATTTTTAGATTTTTTGGTCTTGGGAGCATCCAGGGCATCTATAACATCACTGTTGCTTGTTTCTGTATTCTCATCTGAGCCATGACTGTGTTGTGACTTCCTTCTATCACTGTGCTACTATAACTGTCATGCCATCTCTTGTATTCTCAAGACTCAAGGTCTAGTCCATCTCTAATCCTATCATAAGATTTTGGATAAATTAAAATAGCTCTCAATTCTAGAGACTTTGGGGAATTCTCAGCATTTGCTGCTTAAGTGGGAAGCCTCTCAGTGGCAGGGAGAGATGTTGGGGCCTCCTTGTTATTTTTTTTTTTAAGAGCAGAATATATTTATTGAGAGAAAGTTTTTGTCTGAGAGAGAGAGAGACAGAGACAGAGACAGAGAGAGAGAGACAGAGAGACAGAGAGACAGAGACAGAGAGAGACATAAAGAGATGGGGCAAAAAGAGGTCACACAGGAGTTGCCAAAGACTCTGTCTTTTCTAGGAAATTTTATAGTGGCAGGTATGAGGTGGGGAAAACATGGGAATTTGCTAGGTTGGCATGAGGTAGGACAAAGCTATGGTTAACCAATAAGATTAGTAACAGATAAAATTGATTAAATCTTGGACAAATGAGGAAGTGAGTCATATAGCAAGAGAGCATGAATACAGAGCAGTGACACTTCCTGTAGAGGGTTAGAATGGTGACTCTTGGCTTCCTCAAGGTGATAGAGACCTAGTTAGAATATTGATCCATAGAATGTAGGTATACTTGTTTGATCTTTTGTCTTGATAGCTGGCTCATAGTGGGAGGTGTCTGTCTCTCTCACAGTTGCAAATTATCTGACCTTCTGCAGCACTGTTTTCTTCAAAGGCCCAGCCCTCTCTAAATGCCTATAATATTTTTATCTAACTCAGCTGCCTATAAAATACCCTTTCTAAGGTATAATATGAGGGTGTAATAGGTGATAACCTTCAAATGATAGAGTGGAATGAAACTCCCAAGCTGCTATATGTCAGTATGAGTTTGTGTTCTCTAAAGCAGAATGAATTCTAGGAGTAATGGAGGTTAAAAGCAGAATACACTTATTGAGAGAAAGAAGGCTTCTGTCAGAGAGAGAGACAGAAGGCATCCTCAGTGGGTTGCCCCCTCATTATTATTTTTAAGAGATCTTTCCTTTCTTCTTTATTTTAGAGAGAATGAAACAACAGCAAAGAGAACAAAGCAAATCAGTACAGAACAATGTAAACAACACAGCACTTCACACCAAGACAACAGGATATCAACAGTGGCTACATTAATGTCTTGTCTTTTCTTTGAAATAGTTGACCATACCTTCACACACAATAATAGCAAACATAACAAAATAGTATAAAGCCATTGAAAATAATGAAAGCAATACAGGACTTCAAAACCAGATAGCAGAAAGTAAACAATGGCTACTATAATATCTCACTTTCCTCAAAAAGTTGCCCGTATCATCACACATAATGAAATCAAATAAAACACAACAGGATAGAACCAATCAAAGAAGAAGAAAAAAGCATGAGAGGATTTCAAAACATGATGATAGGAAATCAGCAATGGCTACTATATTGTCTCATTTTCTTCAAAATAGCTGCTCATACCATCACACATAATAAAATCAAGCAAAATTGATTAAAACCAATTAAACAAATGCATGAAAGCATTATAAGTCTTCAAAGCAATATAATAGGAAACCATGACTACCATAATATATCCCATTATATTCAAAATAGCCACCCCTCCCCTCAGACATAAGAATAAAATCCAACAAAAGAAGATAAAACAAAGCCAAACCTAACAATATTGTGAAAACAATACAGGAGTTCAACACAAGGAAATAAGAAATTAACAGTAGTTACCAACTGTCTGTCTTAGGTGTTAACTCCTGTATCACACTTTTTTGTTACATTTTATTTAAAGAGAAAAAAAGCAAAACAGAAAAAAGGGTAGAAATAATACAGAATTTAAAAAAACAGTAAGAAATCACTAGTTGATAAATCACGTATTGTCTTCTTAGAAATAGTTGTTCATGTTACACAATTAAGGTATATGAAGTGGACATTCAAACAGTGAGGCTGCAAACAGTTTTGTTCAATGATCCAAAATAACTTAGTAATACAGTTATCAATCATACACACTTAAACATTCATGCAGTTATATCCTTTAGAGCACTTTCTTTTCCTCCTTTTGCTTTTTAAGTCCATTATCTGTTTAGTTATATCATGTTTCTGCTTACTCAGTATCTTATTGATCTGTTTTGTTGGTGTTATATCCTTTTTAATCACCTTATATAATTCTGTTGTTCTGTTTTTGAGTTTCTCCTCATCCATGTTACGTGGATCTGCTTTGGTGGGGTTGGGAGTTTTTGGAGATATTTTGTTACCTTGTTTTCTCATGTTCTGTTGTTTTTTTATTTAATGTTTTATTAACTTGGAGGTAGTAATATACAACAAAACAGGATGGAATAAAGCCATTTGAGACAGTGTAGTGAAATTGGTACAGAACATCACAGCAGGTCACTGGGACAACAGTAATAGGCACCATTGTATATCTCTTTATCTTCACAATAGTTGTTCTTTCAATCAGGTATAGCAAAATCAAAAGAAATACACAATGTTACAGAACTTATCAAAACAGAATATTGAATAGAGCAACATCATTAATCAGGACAAAGCAAAACGGTGATAAAAATATCTATCTTCAAAGAGATAGTCGAAGGAAACTCCCCCCACTCGCTGCATTACATACCTTCAAGCTCCCAAGAGATGCCAAGATCCATGGATCCCACTTGCTAAAGTGGTGGGGGATGGTATGTTTGATTCTAAGCCTGCACCCTGGTAGGCATCAGGTTGGTTGCTGGTTTGCTCAGCACCCTAAGTTCCAACATGGTGCAGATCTCAGGAAATGCTATTGCTTCTTGCTTCTTGCCCTGGAGTGGCCATGGCTTGCCAGACCACAGCCACTTACCAGGGCAGGCTGCTTGCTGGGTTGCTCAGCACCCTAAGTTCCCTCCTCTATCACTCTTACAATAACTACTTTGCTTTGGTATCCCAGTAAGTCCTTCTGTTTCTTATGTTAGGGCTTATGTATATGAGCTGAAACGGTTTCACCTATGAACACGATTGACAGTTGGGTCTATTTACCTACAAGTGACTTGAGATTATTCTATTGTATAGCTGCGTACCTTTCCACTGCAAGGAAATATCATATCTTTCTTACCGTTCTGCAGCTGATGGGCAACTTACTCTTGCTTTTTTTCTTCCATGACTGTATCTGCCAGACTTGTTCTGCATGCACTAGATGATGCCTTTTGCTCCTTCATCTTGATATTCTCCTGGGTTCCTCCCAGCAAGCTGGTTGTGGGGCCCCAGGCATTTCCCATGTTGGCTGCTCCTCCATGGGGAAGAGGAATAAGACAGGCACCTGGGTTCCTCTAACCTCATATTTACACTAAGGTCTCGGGGTGTGGGGCAGGTTTCTCTAGACCTGTGCAGCTACACTGGGGCTTCCCTGATGATCAGGGGTGCACGGAGGTGGGGTTGTTTTTCTCAGCCTGTGCTAATTTCCTGATTATCTCTTTAAATCTGTTTCTTGTTTTCTAATTCTTTCCTATGTTGATCATTTAAGGTTTCCATCATTTTCTTATGTTCCTCTATTTTTTTAAGTCTATGTCTTCTGTGGATTGACTCAACAATTGTTTCATCATGGCTGTCATTTCTCTTTTTAGTTGTGCTATAATTTCTGATCCTATATCCTTTACAGCCTCATGTAGTTGCTTCTTTACTTCAGTTGCTATCTTTTCAGAAATCTCTGGGATGCTGTTTCCAATTTCTTCCATGTCAATGTCTCCTAGTCTTGTTCTAGGCTTGCTGGGGGTTTGAGATTTTATTTTGCTTCTTTTTTTGGTCATTTTTCCTAGGTTACTCCAGATCAACTGATTATACCCAGGATGTTCCTCACACTGACTGTCCCATGGTGTAAAGGAGTAGGCTACAAACTTGAGTTCTTTGAACTAAGGTTCCTGAAGTGACTCAGAAGTGATCGGCAGGGCTTATGTTCTCCCTCAGCTCACCAGGGCTCTCTCCAATGGTGGAGTGTCTCCATCACCATTTGTTAAAGAGACTGTCATTCTTCCAGTGAGCATGTTTGGCCCCTTTATCAAAGATAAGGTGGTTGAGTGAGTTTGTGGTTGTGGTTGTATATTCCTATCTATTCCATTGATCTTCAGGTCTGTATTTATTCCAGAATCATGTTGATTTTATTACTGTAGCTTTGTAGTATAATTTCAAATCAGGGATTGTGATGCCTCCTGCCTTGCCTTTGCTGCTTAGAATTGCCTTTGCTATTCTAGGTCTCTTCTGGTTCCAGATGAATTTTAGGAGTGACTTCTCTAGATATATGTGCTATGTTAGTGGTATTTTGATTGGAATTGCATTGAATATGTATAGTATTTTTTGGGAGAATGGCCATTTTCACAATGTTTGTTCTTCCTATCAATGAACAAGGGATGTCTTTCCATTTTCTGAGGTCCTCTTCAATTTCCTTTTTCAGAGCATTATAATTTTCCCTGAATAGCTCTTTTACTTCTTTCATAAGATTAATTCCTAATTATTTCATGTTTTTGGATGCTAGTGTGAAGGGTGTGGCTTCTCTTATGTCTCTCTAAGTGTTTTTGTTGTTAGTGTATAGGAATGCTATTGATTTTTGAGTATTGACTTTGTATCCAGCTACATTGCTGAATTTATTTATTATATCTAGGAGTTTTTCAAAGGAGTTTTGGGGGTCTTCTATGTAAAGTACCATGTCATCTGCAAATAACGATAATTTAACTTTCTCTTTTCCTATCTTTACTCCTTTATTTCTCTCTCTTGTCTAATTGCTTTGGCTGGTATTTCCAGGACTACATTGAATAGGAGTGGTGATAGGAGGGGCATTCTTGTATTGTGCCTGATTTAAAGGTAAAGGCTTTAGTTTTGGGCCATTTAATATGATGCTGGCTGTTGGTTTGTCATAGATGGCATTTATCATATTGAGGTAAAGACCATCTATTCCCATTCTTTGTAAGGTTCTTATCATGAATGAGTGTTGGACCTTATCAAAAGCTTTTCCTGCATCTATGGAGATGATCATGTGGTTCTTACTTTTGGCTTTATTGATATGGTATATTACATTTATTGATTTATGTATGTTGAACCATCCCTGCATTCCTGGGATGAATCCCTCTTGGTCATGGTGTATAATCTTCTTGATGATTTGCTGCATCCTGTTTTATTGAGAATTTTTGCATCCATGTTCATTAGTGAGATTGGCCTATAGTTCTCTTTTTTAGTTGGGTCTTTCTCAGGTTTCGGTACTAGAGTAATATTTGCTTCCAGGAATGACTTAGGAAGAATTGCTTTCCTTTCAATTTCACGAAGAGTTTGAGGAGTGTGGGAATTAAGTCTTCTTTGTATTTCTTATAGAATTCCACAGTGAATCCACCTGGGCCTGAGCTCTTTGTTGTCAAGGACTTAATTACATTTTCAATTTCAGTAATAGAAATTGGGTTATTCATGAGTTTTATATCTTCCTGATCCAGCTTTGGTAGTTCATATGTATCTAGGAATCTGTCCACTTCTGTTTTATCAAACCTACGAGTGTAAGGTTTTCAAAATATGTGTTGATGATCTTCTGTATTTCCACTGAGTCTGTAGTAATTTCACCTTTTTCATTTGTTATTGCGTGAATTAGAGTATTTTCATTCCTTTTTAAAAATAAGCTTGACTAGGGGCTTATTAATTTTATTTCTTCTTTCAAAGAACCAACTCTTTGATTCATGGATTCTTTGTATTTTTTTTTATTCTCTATTGCATTAATTTCTGCACTGATCTTTATACTTTCCTCCCTTCTTTTGGCTCTGGGCTTGGCTTGCTCTTCTTTTTCTAGATATTTGAGCTGAAACATCAGGTTGTTTATTTGTGTTCATTCTGTTTTCCTGATGTGGGAACTCAGTGCAATAAATTTTCCTCTGAGCACTGCTTTAATTGCATCCCACAAAATCTGGTAATTTGTGTTTGCATTTCCATTTTCTTGTAGATATTGTTTAATTTTTTCTTTAATTTCCTCTGTGACATACTGATTGCTCAAGAGTGTATTATTTGTTTTCTGTGTGTTTGTGGGGTTTTTCAGTTTCTTTTATCATTAATTTCTGGTTTCATGGTGCTATGATCGAATAACATGCATGGGATAATTTTAATTATTTTTCATTTACTTAAGTGTGTTCTGTAGTCTATTACATGGTTTATTTTAGAGAACGCCCCATGTACTACTGAGAAGATGTATATTCTGATGTTGTTGGATGGAACACTCTGTATACATCTATCAAGTCCATTTGTTCACAGGTGTGATTCAGTTTGGTTATTTGTTTGCTGATTTTTCTGTTTAATTGATCTGTCCCTTTGTGTCAATGGCATGTTAAGGCTTCCTGTATTATTGCTTATTTGATTTTTCATTTCTGGTAATACTTGCTTTGTATAGCTAGTTGCTCTGGAATTTGGTGCATATATATTTAAGATTGTTATCTCTTCCTCTTGAAATTTTCCCTTAACTTGTATGTAGTGACCTTCTTTATCTCTTTGGATCATTCTTGGTTTTGAAGTTCACATTTTTTCCATCTTTTGACTTTTAGTCTATTAGTTTCCTTTTTGGTAAGATGGGCTTCTTGTAGATTGCATATGGTTGGATGTTGTTTCTTGATCCATTCTGCCAGTCTGTTTCTTTTAATTGGTGAATTGATGCCATTTAAATTAATGGTTATAACTGTTATATATGGGTTTATTGTTGACATGTTATCTTTATGTTGTTGTATCTTTACTTTTCCATTCTGTTTAATTGTCTGCCTTGCTGAGTGGTTTTATCCTATGTGTAGCCAGAATTCCTGTCAGTATTCTTTTAGGGTTGGTTTGGTGATCGTGAAATTCTTCAGCTGTTCTTTGTCATAGAAGTTTTTTATTTCTCCATCAATTTGATGGAAAGTTTTTAATGATACATTACTCTGGGTTGGAAGTCATTTTTCTTTAGGATCTGAAATATTTCACTCCATGCTCTTCTTGACTTCATTGTTTGTGTTGAGAAGTCTGCTGTGATTCTGATAGGATTTCCTTTAGAGGGGATCTGTCTCTTCTCTCTAACAGGTTTTTGTATTTTGTTCTTACGCTGGATTTCTAGGATTGTGATTATTATATTTCTGGGTGTAGTTTTATTTTGGTTATGCCTATTTGGAGTTCTATATGCTTCACTAATCAGTATAACCGTTTGCATTCTCATGTTTGGGAAATTTTCAGCTATTCCTTCTGTAAATAGCCTCTTGATATTATTTGCAGTGTTCTCTTTTCATTTATCCCTATTAATCTTATGTTATTTTTCTTTGCATCATCTTTCAACTGTTGAATTGTTATTTCCTGATACTTTATTATTTTTAAAAGATCTTTCCTTTCCTGTTCACTAGCTGTGATCTTATCTTCTAGGTCTGAAATTCTATCTTCACTTTCATTGAGGTGGTTTTGGCAGCTTTCAATAAAATTTTTGATTTCCTGTATGTCTCTTTGAATCCGCTTCATGTATTTGTTTGTTTCTTATAATGTTCATTCAGGGATTTTATCTGTTTGCTTTGTTCCTCTAATTTTTTAGCTGTGTCTTCACTAGGTGTGTTCACTATTTCTTTCACTACTTTTATCATTTCTTCTTTTACCTGGGCAATTATTTCTAATTTGAATTTCTCCATAGCTTCCCAGTGTTGCTTCTTTATTTCAGTTGATGCCATTTCAGCTGTTTCAGGTGTATGGCTTATATTTTCTTCTATGTACATGGCTCTTAAGTTTTCTTTAAATGGGCTGAAGTTTTGAGATTGCATTTTGGTCTTTCACTTCATCATATTCCTATATTTGCATGTTTGAGGGATGTTCCACAGCTTCCCCCAGGCATGTTGGAATCACCTCCTGAGCCCTCAACTCCTGGGACTGAATGATGGGTGTGAGTGTGGCCCAATCAGGCCCACAGGACCTCCCAAACCAAGTACAGTGCTTTAGGAACCTGGGCAGGCACTTAACCATTGGAATTGATGGCCTTAAACTCTCCCCAGGCCAGTGATGGAACACTGTTACTCACCTAGGATGCTTTTGATTCCCTCACAGGAACTTGGCACTCCAGACTGAAAGAATGTCACTGGGCATAGTCCACTAAGGCCTGCTAAACTTTCCAAACCTAGTCCAGTGTTTTAGGGAGCTGAGAAGGCACTTAACCACGGGGAGCAATGGTATTAAACCCTCATCGGGCCAGCGCTGGTGTGCTAGTACTCACTTCACGTGACCTTGACTCCCTTCATTCTTTCAGTTTTTCATTGTTGGTGTTATTATTTGGTACCAGGGATCATATTCATGATCTAATGTTTGCCAGGCAAGCACTTATGGCACTGAGCTAAATCCCAGGACGTTTTATTTTTTATACTAGAGAGACAATATGATATTTACAAATGTGAGTCTGATTTATTTCACTTAATGAGGATACTCTCTTGTTGCCTCTATTTACCTATAAAAGCCTCAAGATCAACCTTTTTATGGTTGACTAATATTCCTTTGTATAAAAATACCACATCTTTTTCATCTATTCTGTGGTTGATGGGCATTTTTGTTGTTTCCAAGATTTAGCAATTACAAATTGTGCTGCTATAAACATGGGTACACATATATCACTGAGATATTATCTTTTCAATTTTTTGGGGAAAATACCTAGAAGAGGAATATCTTGATTGAATGGAACTTCCAATCCTAGTATTTTGAGGAATCTCCATACTGATTTCCACAATGGCAGCACCAGTCTACACTCCCACTAACAGTGAAGAAGTGTTCCTTTCTCTCTACAGCCACGACAACATTTGTTACCAGTTGATTTCTAGATGGCAGCCATTCTTTCTGGAGTGAGATGGAATCTCTGTGCTGTTTTAATTTGCATTTCTCCAGTGAATAGTGATGGTGAACATTTCTTCATGTATTTATTTGCTATTTGCACATCTTCATCTGAGAACTGTATGTTCATCTCAGATGCCCATTTTTGGAGAGGGTCTTTGAATCTGGGGGGCTTGATGTTTTTCAATTCTTTGTATGTTCTTGGATATAAGTCCTTTCTCTGGGTGACTGCTGGCTAAAATTCTTTCCCATTCTGTGGCATTTGATTTTACTTTGTTGGTGATTTGTTTGAGTTGCAAATCTTTCTAAAGATGAGATCCCAGTTGTTGATTCCTTGAAGTACTTCCATGCAATTTATGTTTTGTTCACGAATTCTTTGCCTATCACTAACTGCCAAAATTTCTACCTACCTTGTCTTCCAGTAGATTTAGTGTTTCTGTTTTAATATTTGGATCTTTGATCCCTTTTGACTTTTGTTTAATGCATGGTGATAGACACGGGTGTAGTTTCAGTCTTTGAAATGAGGAAAGCCAGTTTATTGAACACCACTTCTCAACAGGCTATCTATATTCCACTGAACATATTTAGCCTCTTTGCCAAATATAAGGTAGTTAAGTTTCTTTGTAGTGTGTCTACATGTTTTAATCTGTTCCACTGATCCTCAAGTCTATGTTTTGCCAGTACCATGATGATTTTAACACTGTATCTTTGTAGCATGATTTCAAGTCAGGAATTGAGATGCCTCCTGCCTTGAATTTGCTGCCCAGAATTTCCTTTGCTATTCTAGGTTTCTTATGTATCCAAATGAATTTTTGGAATGTTTTCTCTACATCTGCAAGTTATGTTAGTGGTATTTTGATTGAGATTGCATTAAATCTGTATAAGAATTTTGGGAGTATGGCCATTTTCAGAATGTTGGTTCTTCCTAACTAAGAGCAAAGACTACCCTTCCATTTTCTAATATCCTCTTTGATCTACTTTTTCACACTAGTATAATTTTCAACATATAGGTTTTTTACATTCTTGGTTAGGTTGATTCCTAAGTATTTCATTTTTTAGATTCTATTGTGAAAGATATTATTTCCATAATTTCTCTCTCAGTGAGTTTTCTGTTTGTATACCTGAATGTTACTGATTTTGGAGTGATGACTTGAATCCAGCTAAACAGCTGAGTTTGTTTTTAAACTCTAGTAGTCTTTAAATGGAGTTTTGGGTCTTCTATGTAGAGTATCATGTCATCTGCAAATAATGATAATATAACTTCTTCCTTTCCTATTTTCTTCCTTTTATTTTTCTGTCTTTTCTGATTGCGCTGGTTAATGTTTCCTGAACTATATTGATTAGGAATGATGATAGTGGACATCCTTGCCTTGTTCCTGAGTGAGAGCTTTCAGTTTTTATCCATTTAGTACAATGTTGGCTGTTGATTTGTCATAAATTGCCTTAATCACATTGAGGTAGTTACCATCTATTCCAAGTTTCTCTAGGATTTTTTTTTATCATGGACAAGTGTTGTAATTTATCAACAGCTTTTTTCTGTGTCTGTTGAGATGATCATGTGGTTGTTGTTTTTGACTCTGATGACATGGTGTATTACATTTATTGATTTGCATATGTTAAACTATCCCTATATTCCTTGGATAAATCCCACTTGGTTGATATATAATCTTCTGGATGATTTTGCTTTATTCTATCTACCAGTATTTTATTGGGAATCTTTGCATCAATGTTCATCAGTGAAATTAGCCTATAGTTCTCCTTTTTGGTTGAATCTTTCTCTAGTTTTGGTATTGGAGTAATACTTGCCTCCAGGAATGAGTTCGGGAGGAATGTTTCCCTTTCAATTTTTTTGAAGATTTTGACACGTATGGACATTAAGTGTTCTCCAAATTTCTTGTAGAATTGAGCTGTGAATCCATTAGGACCTGGGATACTTTTGTTGGTAAGGTTTTAATCATTTTTTTCAATTTCAATAGCTGATATTGGGTTATTCAAAGTGGTTTTATCTTCTTTGTTGAGCTATGGTAGTTCATACATTTCTAGAAATCTGTCCATTTCCTGAATTTTTCACCCTATGTGAGCAAAGATTTTCAAAGTAGATCTTCATGAACTTTTCAATTTCCATGTGATCTGTAGTAATTTCTCTCTTTTCAGTCCTTATTGCATGAATTTGAGTTTTTTTTTCTTTTTCTTTATAAGGTTGCCTAGCGGTTTTTCAATTTTTTTTATTTTAAAGAGAATAAACAAAAGAGGGCAGAACAGAGCAGATCAGAACAGGAAAACATAGACAACACAGTACTTTACATTAAGACAACCAGACATTAACAGTAGCTATCACAATATCTCTTTCTGTGCTATATTTGAGCATAGTTTCAAATACAATAATATCAAACATAACAAAATATTATAAAACCATTCAAAGAGTGAAAGAATTACAGGGCTATCTGAACAAAATAACAGAAATCAATGGGTACAATAATATCTCATTTTCGATAAAAAATTTTTGTTTATACTATCACACATATTCAAATCCCAATAAGACACAATGTGATAGATAGAACCAATGGTTGTAGAAGAATAGAAGCATGGTAGAACTTCTAAGAAGGATGATATTAAATCAGCAATGGCTGCCACAATGTGTTGTTTTCTCCAAAACAGCTGTTGATACTATCACGCATGATATAGTCAAACAAAACAGAATAAAACTATTGCAACTGATGAATGAAAACATTGAAAGGGTTCAAAGCTATGAGATGGGGACTCATGCTTACCATAAAATCTTATATACTCTTATCAACTCTCATACTAGGGAGACTATACAGTATTTACACATGTGAGTCTGGTTTATTTCACTTATTGAGTATGGTCTCAAGTCGTGTCCATTTATTTATAAATATCTCAAGGTGATCATTCTTTATAGCTGAGTAGTACTCCATTGTATGAAAATGCCACAACTTTTTTATCTATTCCTCACTTGATGGGCACTTAGGTTGTTTACAAGATCTGGCTATTACAAATTGTGCTGCTATAATCATGGGTGCACATATATCACTGTGGTTTGTTTTCAGATCTTCTGGGAATATGCCTAGAAGTGGAATAGCTGGGTCAAATGGCACTTCCAAACCCAGGCTTTTGAGGAATATCCAGATTGACCTCCACAGTGGTTGCACCAGTCTACACTCCCACCAACAGTGCAGAAGAGTTTCTTTTTCCCCACAGCCTCTCCAGCACTTGTTGTTGGTAGTTTTTTCTATCCTGGCCATTCTTTCTGGGGTGAGATAGAATCTCAGTGTGGTTTTAATTTGCATTTCTCTAATGACTAATGATAATGAACATTTTTTCATGTATTTATTTGCCATTCATATTTTTTCATGTGAGAACTGTGTATTCATTTCAGATGCCCATTTTTGGATTGGGTCTTTGAATTTTGTGGGCCTGATTTTTTAAAATTCTTTATAAGTTCTAGACAGAAGTCATTTGTGTGAGGGACTTCGCATTAAGATTTTTTCCCAATTTGTGGATTTTCTTTTCACTGTGCTGGAAATCTCTTTTGACATGCAGTAACGCTTTAATAAGATAATAATAAGTTATGGTCCCAGTTATTGGTTCTGGGAAGTATTTCCAGTGCAGTTTGATTCTTGTTCAGGAATTCTCTACCTACCCCTATATCTTTGAGGTTTTTACCTACTTTGTATTCCAACAGATTTAGTGTTTCTGTTTTAATATTTAGATCTTTGATCCACTTAGATTTTAGTTTAGTACATGGTGATAGGCATGGTTCTAGTTTTAGTCTTCTGCATATCGATAGCCAATTTTTCCAGTACCATTTGTTAAAGAGACTGTCATTCTTCCAGCGAACATGTTTGGCCCCTTTATCAAAGATAAGATTGTTGAGTGAGTTTGCGGTTGTGGTTGTATCTTCCAACCTATTCCATTGATCTTCAGGTCTGTTTTTATTCCAGTACCTTGTTGATTTTATTACTGTAGCTTTGTAGTACAATTTCAAATCAAGGATTGTGATGCCTCCTGCCTGGCCTTTGCTGCTTAGAATTGCCTTTGCTATTCTAGGCCTCTTCTGGTTCCAGATGAATTTTAGGAGTGATTTCTCTAGATCTATGAGGTATGTTAGTGCTATTTTGATTGGAATTGCATTGAATCTGTATAGTAATTTTGGGAGAATGGCCATTTTCACAATGTTTGTTCTTCCTATCCATGAACAGGGGATGTTTTTCCATACTAGGAGGTCCACTTCAATTTCCTTTTTCAGGGTATTATAATTTTCCTTATATAGCTCTTTTACTTCTTTTGTGAGATTAATTCCTAATTATTTCATGTTTTTGGATGCTAGTGTGAAGGGTGTGGCTCTTTTGGTATTTTTGTTGTTAGTTATGTATTGAAATGCTATTGATTTTTGTGTATTGACTTTGTATCCAGCTACATTGCTGAATTTATTTATTATATCTAGGAGTTTATCAATGGAGTTTTGGGGGTCTTCTATGTAAAGTATCATGTCATCTGCAAATAATGATAATTTAACTTCCTCTTTTCCTATCTTTACTCCTTTATTTCTCTCTCTTGTCTAATTGCTCTGGCTAGTATTTCCAGTGCTACGTGAATAGGAGTGGTGCAAGAGGACATCCTTGTCTTGTACCTGATTTTAAGGTAAAGGCTTTCAGTTTTTGGCCATTTAATGTGATGCTGGCTGTAGGTTTGTCATAGATGGCCTTTATCATATTGAGGTAAAGACCTTCTATTCCAATTCTCTGTAACGTTCTTATCATGAATGAGTGTTGGACCATATCAAAATCTTTTTCTGCATCTATAGAGATGATCATGTGGTTCTTCCTTTTGGCTCTATTGATATGGTGGATTACATTTATTGTTTTGCATATGTTGAACCATCCCGGCATTCCTGGGATGAATCACACTCGGTGGGGGTGAATAATCTTCTTGATGATTTGCTGCATCCTGTTTGCCAATATTTTATTGAGAACTTTTGCATCTATATTCATTAGGGAGATTGGCCTATAGTTCTCTTTTTTAGTTGGGTCTTTCTCAGGTTTTGGTACTAGAGTAATATTTGCTTCCAGGAATGACTTAGGAAGAATTGCTTGCCTTTCAATTTCATTGAAGAGTTAGAGGAGTGTCAGAATTAAGTCTTCTTTGTATTTCTTGTAGAATTCTGCAGTGAATCCATCTGGGCCTGGACTCTTCTTTGTAGGCAAGGACTTAATTACATTTTCAATTTCAGTACTAGAAATTGGGTTATTCAGCAATTTTACATCTTCCTGATCCAGCTTTGGTAGTTCATATGTATCTAGGAATCTGTCTATTTCTACAGTGTTATCGAACCTATGAGAGTAGAGGTTTTCAAAGTAGGTGTTGATGATCTTCTGTATTTCCACTGAGTCTGTGGTAATTTCATGTTTTTCATTTCTTATTGCATGAATTTGAGTTTTTTCTTTCCTTTTTTAAATAAGGTTGGCCAGGGGCTTATCAATTTTATTTATTCTTTCAAAGAACCAACTCTTTGATTCAGTGATCATTTGTACTGTTTTCTTAGTCTCTATTGCATTAATTTCTGCTCTGATCTTTATAATTTCCTCCCTCCTTTTGGCTTTGGGCTTGGCTTGCTCTTCTTTATTTAGATATTTGAGTTGTAGCATCAGATTGCTTTTTTGTGTTAGTTCTGTCTTCCTGATGTGTGAACTCAATGCAATAAATTTTCGTCTCAGGACTGCTTTCATTGCATCCCATAAAATCCGGTAAGTTGTGTCTGTGTTTTCATTTACTTTTAGATATTGTTTAATTTCTTCTGTAATTTCCTCTGTGACCCACTGATTGCTCAATTTCTTTTTTCATGTCAACTCTAACCCTTTGATTGCTCTGGAGGTTGTTATTTAATTTCCCTGTGCTTATGCTATCTTAAGCTCTTTGGGGAATATACCTAAAATGGAAATTCATGAGTCATGTGTACTTTGTAATTTTAGTTTTGTGATTTCCAAAATATTTTTACTACTTTTCATTTTCACCATGAAGAAGGTTCATTTTTCACCACGGCTATTAAAAAATTTGTTATTGTTTAATTTTTAATGATTGCCAATCTTTATAAAAATGATATGATCTTAGTGATTTTAATTTGCCTTTTTATAATGGCTGAAGATGTTGAACCTTTTTACACATACTGGTTGACAATTTGAATTTCTTCCTCTGTTAAGTTTCTATTCATTTCTTTTGACCATTTCTTGACTTATTCTTTAATTTTAGGTAGTTTAATTCTTTGAGTTATTTATATGTTCTTTATATTAGTCATCTATCTGAGTAATAGTTGGAAATTTTTTTTTACTCTGCAGGTTGTGTTGGGATTCTACTGATTGATTCTTTTGATGTACAGCAGCTTTAGTCTGATAGAATCTCACTTGTTGTGCTTGATGTTATTTCATTTACCTTGCTGTTATTTCATGTACAATTGAGATTCTGTTTAGAAAATCCTGTTTTCTAAACAGGATTTACACCGGTTTTCAAGTGTCTTACTTTTTTTTCTTGCACTGGTGTAAAGCTTCTGTTTTAATGTTTAGAAGTTTGATCCACTTTGATTTAGAAAATGGTGAGAGATAATAATTCAGTTTCAATCTTTCAAGAACAGATATTGAACTTTCCAAGCACTAATTGCTGAATAGGCTATCTTTCTACACACATATGCTTTTGACCCTTACACCAAATATCAAATAGCTGAATGCACCTGTATATGTTCTGTATCTTCTATTTTTTCCCTGTTGTATGTGGCTGTGTTTGTTACATGACCATGGCATTTTAATCAGTATTGCTTTGTAGTATAGCTTGAAGTCAAGTATTGAAAGTCCTCCCCACTCCTCTTGTTCTCCAAAATTGCTTTTGCATCTCTGAAGCTTTTCTGGCTGCATATGACTTTAGGATTATTTTCTCTAATTTTGTAAAACATGCTGGTATTATTTTAAATTGGGATTGCATTGACTGTATTATCGTTTTGAGATGATAGCTGTATTGACAATACCGGTTCCACCTATATAGGAGCAGAGGATATTTTTCCCTTTAACTATGTCCTCTTTAGTATCCTCCTTTAATGTACGGTAGTTTTTTTTTTATTTCAAAGAGAATAAAACAAAACAAAAACAGAACAAAGCAGATCAGAACAAAAGACAATAGGAAATCAACAGTGGCTACCACATTATCTCTTATTTTCTTTGAAATAGTATCCATATCTTCATACACAATGAATTCAAACAAAAGAAAATAGTATAAAGCCAATCCAAACAGAAGAATAAAATCATTACAGGCCTTGAAAATTAGACAATAGGAAAATCAACAATGGCTACCACAATGTCTCTTGTTCTCTTCAAAATAACTGTGCATAATTTCTCATATACAGAAATCAAGTAATAGAACACAGACTAAGACCAATCCAAGCAGCAATAAAAGCCTTCTTTCACTTCAAAACAAGATGATAGGAAATCAGCAATGGCTACCATAACTCTTGTTTTCTTCTAAGTAGCTGTTGATACCATCACATGTAATAAAATCAATTTTTAAAATATTTTTGGAGCATATCTAGGCATATAT
Organism: Dolichotis patagonum; assembly: GCA_004027295.1. Lineage (NCBI taxonomy): Eukaryota > Metazoa > Chordata > Mammalia > Rodentia > Caviidae > Dolichotis > Dolichotis patagonum. Next base: position 14,386 of record PVJX010011924.1, on the reverse strand, counting down.
AAGCCTACACATGTAAATCTATCCTTTCAGTATTAGAGGTAAAAAAGCAAATCAAAATACAAGAATAACAAGAAATAAAAGAGACAAGTAAATTAAAATAACAACAGCCCAAACAATAACATACAGGATTTCAAAATGAGATGTCAAGACCTTAATTAAGATTGTTATTTTGCATAGTTATCTTCAAAAGATGTACTCATATTACCAGATATAAACATGAAAACTTGATTGAAACCTATGACAGTTAGCTGTTTTGTACAAGAACTAATAGAATTAGTAGTACAATCATCTTAGATATTTTAAGTGTCTATATATAAATTAAGTTTTTTTGTTTTGACATCTTACTTTTGTCTTTTTCCCTATCTGAGATATTTGTCCCCTTTGAGCAGTTTCTTACCCTTCCATGATATTTGTTGAAAATTTTGTATCTTATTTACTTTTATAGTTTCTTAAACTAAGGAGACAGTATTGTATTTACACATATGAGTTTGATTTATTTCACTTGTGAGTATGGTCTCAAATGTCATCCATTTAACTATAAAAGCCTCAATGTGATCCTTCTTTATAGATGAATAGTACCTCTTTATATAAAAATACCTCTTTTTTTAATCTGTTCCTCAGTTGTTGGGCATATGGATCGTATGCAAGATTTAGCTTTTAGAAATTGTGCTTCTATAAACATGGGTGTACAAATATCATCGGAGTATGATGTTTTGAATTCTACTGGGAATATGCCCAGAAGTGGAATATCTGGGTCAAATGGGACTTCCAATTCCAGCTTTTTGAGGAACCACCACAATGGTTTCCACTGTGGTTGTGCCAGTCTTCCCTTCCACCAACAGTGGAGAAGAGTACCTTTTCCCCCACAACCTCTCCAGCATTTGTTGTTGGTGGTTTTCTTGACCCTGGCCATTCTTTCTGAACTGATATGGAATCTCAGTGTGCTTCTCTTTGCATTTCTCTAATGATCAATAATGTTGAACATTTTTTCATGTATTTATTTCCCATTTGTATTTCTTCAGCTGAGAATTTTTTATTTATCTCAGATGCCCAATTTTGGATTGGGTCTTTGAATTTTGGGGGTCTGACTTTTTCAATTCTTTATATGTTCTTTATAAAAATCTTTTGGCTGAGGGACAGTTGACTAAGATTTTTCCCACTTCCTGTGTTTTCTTTTCACTTTGCTGGAGATTTCTTTTGACATGCAAAAACTTTTTAATAAGACAAGATCCCAGTTATTGATTCTGGGAAGTATTTCTTGTGCAGTTTGATTTTTGTTCTTGAATTCTCTGTTGACCCCTGTGTCTTCAAGATTTCTACCTACTTTGTCTTCCAATATATTTAGTGTTTTTATTTAATATTTAGATCTTTGATCCATTTTGACTTTAGTGCATAGTGATAGACATGGTCTACTTTTAGTTTTCAGAATATGGTAAGCCAGTATTTCCAGCACCAGTTATTAAAGGGGCTTTTTTCCAGTGTATATGTTTTACACCTTTGGCAAAGATAAGGTGGCTGAGATTGTTTGTAGCTGTGGTTGCATCTTCTAATCTATTTCATTGTTCTTTGGGTCTGTTTTTATTCTAGTACCATGCTGAGTTTATCACAATAGCTTTGTATTATAACTTCAAATCAGGGATTGTGATGCCTCCTGCCTTGGCTTTGTTGTGCATAATTGCCTTTGTTATTTTAGGGCTCTTCTGGTTCCAGATGAATTTTAGGAATGACTTTTCTAGATATGTGAGTTTTGTTAATGGTATTTTGATTGGAATTGCATTAAATCTGTATAATATTTTGAGAGATGGCTATTTTCACAAAGTTTGTTCTTCCTATCCATGAACAAAGAGCACCTTCATTTTCTGAAATCCTCTTCAACTTCATTACAATAAGAGTATTGTAATTTTCACTGAATAGAACTTTTACTTCCTTTTCTAGATTGATTCATAGGTATTTCACTTTTTTAGATGTTATTGTGCAGGGTTTGTTTTACTCATTTCTCTCTCAATGAGTTTGTTGTTTGTTTACAGGAATTCTATTGATTTTTTTTGAGTGTTGATTTTGTATCTACCTACATTACTGTATTTGATTATCATGTCTAGAAGACTTTCAATGGAGTTTTGAGAGTATTCTATGTAGAGTATTATGACATCTGCAATAATGATAATTTAACTTCTTTCTTTTCTATCCTTATTCCTTTTATTTCTCTCTCTTGTCTAATGTCTCTTTCTAATGTTTCCAGCATTATATTGAACAGGAGTGGTGATAATGGAAATCCTTGTCTGGTTCCTAATTTTAGAGTGAAAGCTTAGTACTTGCCAATTTAATATGATGCTGGCTATTGGTTTCAAATAGATCACTTTTATCATGTTGAAGTAAAGAGAATCTCTTCCAATATTTTTTAGAGTTTTATCATGAATCAGTGTTGGTCTTTATCAAAAGCTTTTTGTGCATGTATTGAAATGATCATGTAATTCTTATGTTTGGTTCTATTATATCTTACATTTATGATTTGCATATGTTGAAATGTCGCTGCATTCCTGGGATGAATATCACCTGATCATGGTTTATCATCTTCTTGATGACTCACTGCATTCTGTTTGCCAGTATTTATTGAGAATATTTTGTACTGATGTTCATTAGGGTGGTTGGCCTGAGATTCTCTTCTTTGGCTGGGTCTTTCTACGGTTTTGGTATTAGGGTAATACTTGCTTCCATGAATGGGTTAGGGTGTATTATTTTGCTTTAAATTTCATTGAAGAGTTTGAGGAGTGTTGGCATTAAGTCTTCCTTGAATTTCTTGTTGAACTCAGTTGTCAATCCATCAGGATCTGGGCTTTTCTTTGTTGGCAATGTTCTAATTACATTTTCAAATTCATTAACTGAAATTGGACTATTCAGCAGTTTTACATCTTCTTGATCCAGCTTTGGTAATTCACATGTTTCTATGAACCTGTCCATTTCTTCTGTGTTTTCTAATATATAGAGTAAAAGTTTATGAAGTAGGTATTGATCTGTATTTCTCCATGGTCTGTAGTGATTTAGCCCTTTTCATTCCTTATTGCATGAATTTGATTTTTCTTTCCTTTAAAATAATATTGGCTAGAGAATTATCAATTTTTTTTATTTTTTCCATGAAGCAACTCTTTGATTTAATTCTTTTATTGTTTTCTTAGTTTCTATTGCATTAATTTCTGCTCTATTCTTTATAATTCCCTTACTTCTGTGGACATTGGGTTTGACTACTCTTCTTTTTCCAGATGTTTGAGGTGGGCATCAGGTTGTTTATTTGTGTTCATTCTGTTTTTCTGAGGTAAGGACTGACCGCAATGAATTTCCCTCTGAAGAATAATTTCATTGCATCCCACAGGTTCTGGGAAGTTGTATTTGGATTTTCATTTGCTTGTAGTTATTGTTTAACTTCTTTAATTTTCTGTGACCCATTGATTGTTCAGGAGTGTATTGTTTAATTTTCATGTCTTCATGGGGTTTTGGCAGTTTCTTTGTCATTAATTTCTAGTTTCATGGCACTATGTCCATATAATACACATGGGGTAATTTCAATTTTTTGTATTTACTTAACCATGCTCTGTGGGCTAGTATTTGTCTATTTTAGAGAATTTCCCATGTGCAACTGAGAAGAATGTATATTCTGATTTTGTTGGGTGGAACATTCTGTACACATCTACTAAGTCCATTTGTTCATAAGTTGGGTTATTTTTATTTCTTTGCTGATTTTCTATCTAGTTGATATGTCTCTTTGTGTCAATAGGATATTAATATTTCACCATATAATTGTGTTATTACTCACTTGAGTTTTCATTTGCATTAATATTTCTTTTACAAATCTGGGTGTTGCCTTATTTGTGGCATACATATTTAGGATTATTATCTTTTCCTCTTTAAGTTTTCCCCTAACTAGCATGTAGTGACATTCTTCATTTCTTCTGATTATTCTTAGGTTGATGGTCATATTGTCTTCAAACAACAGCTTACCTTGCTTTTCTTTGGAGGGGGTCCTGTTGCATGAACTATTTTTTCCATCCTTTGACTTTCAGTCTATGAATTTCCTTTTTTATATGGGTATCTTGTATACAGCATATGGTTGGATATTGTTTCTTGATCCATTCTGTCAGTCTGTTTCTTTTAAATGGTGACTTGAGGCCATTTACATTAATGATTATAATATATATATATATATATATATATATATATATATATATATATGCTCTTTTTTGTCATGTTATCTTTCTACTGTTGGTTCTTTACCTTTCCCCTTTGTTTAATTGTTTTACTTGCTTACTGGTTTTCTTCTGTTGGTCTTCTTGGTGTCATAATTATTTTTATGTCTATCTAGAATATCTTTCAGTATTGTTTGCGGAGTTGGTTTCTTGGTCATGAAATTCTTGAACTGTTCTTTGCCATGGAAGTATCTTATTTCTCCATCAATTTTGAATAGCAGTTGTGCAAAGTACATCATTCTGGGTTGGAAGTCATTTTCCTTGAGGAGCTGAAAACGTCACTCCATGTTCTTCTGGACTTCATTGTGTTGAGACTTCTGCTATGATTTTGATGGGCTTTCCTTGGAGGCAATCTGTTACTTTTCTCTAGTAGCTTTTAATAATCTGTTCCTATGTTTAATTCCTGGGATGCTGACTATTATATGCCAGGGTACAGATTTATTTTGGTTATGGTGAATTGGAGTTCTACATGCTTATATTATCTGTATGTCAGTTTCCTTTCACATGTTTGGGAAATTTTCTGCTCTTACTTCTGTAAATTGTCACTTTATATCATTTGTGTTGTCATCTGGTTTGCTTACATCTATCTTATCTTGATTTTTTAGCATTATCTTGCAACTGTTGAATTGTTATTCCCTGTTTCCTTGTTATTTTAAAAAGATCTTTCCTTTCTTGTTCACTAGCTACAGTCTCATCTTTGAGGTCCGATAGTCTGTCTTCACATTCATTCAGGCAGTTTTGCCAGCTTTTGATGGAATTTTTTATTTCCTAGATATCTCCTTGAATTTGTTTCCTATATTCTATTGTTTTCTTATATTGTTCATTCGAGGTTTCCTTCTTTCTTCAGAGTGGCTCAATCTTTTTTCTATGTCTTCTTTAGTTGTATTCAGCATTTTTTATGATGTTTATCATTTCTTGTTTTACCTGGGAGATTATTTTTAATCTGAGTTCCTTTACAACTTCATGAGTTAGTTCTTTGCTTCAGTTACTATTATTTTAGAAGTTTCAGGTGAATGGTTTACACTTTTTTATATGTCCATGCCTTCTAGGCTTGTTTGGGATGGTCTGGAGGTTTGAAATTGAATTTTGTTCTTTCATATTGTCATTTTCCTGTATTCTTCTGGGGAAGCCAAATGCAAGGTCTCAGGGTTCCCTGGGGTGAGGATGTCTTTCTGTACAGCAGGGAGTTTCCCCATTTGAGTGGGAGTCTTTAGTCAGGCCTTATCAGGTCCTTAGTGTCACTTGATGGCTCTTTAAGTGGAAGGAGTATGCTAAGGAGACTTCAGCACACTCCATGTGGCATTCTAAAGCTCCATGAATTGTTGAGGTTTCTGGATGGGACTCTAACAGGTTCAGGGTGGTGTACCAAGGCTGAACATCTAGATGGAGTACACTATCCACATCTTCAGCTCATGCCATATGGCACACCAAATTTCCCTAGCTGTGTGAGGATGCTGGGTGGGACCCAACGAAGTTCTGAGGGAGGTACCAAGGTTGCATGGCTAAGTAAATTTCCCTATAAAGGTCTTCTACTAATACCACTCAGTGCAGGTAGTTCCTCTGCCACTTGGAGTCATTGGGTAAAGCCAAGTCAGGACCCAAGCAACCTACCACAGGCCCCTGGATGTTTGGGGGCACTAGTCAGGGCCCTACCAGGTTCTGAGCGAGGTACCACACTTGCAGAGCTAGATGGAGTTCACTGTGCAGGCCTCTGGCTTTTGTCATTCAATACAGGCAGTTATAGTTTTCTTTATACAGGTCTTCCACATCCTTTGTTAGGGTTTTTCCTAGATATTTCATTTTCTTTGAAGCTACTGTGAATGGTAATTTTTTCACAATTTCCTTACCTATTCATTGTTTTTGTACAGAAATGCTAATGATTTATGTGTCTTGATATAGCATTGGTTATTAATTTTACAAGGTTGGGTGGAGTTCTTTGAGTCATCTAATCTGCAGAAAATGATAACTTGAATTATTCCTTTCCTATATGTTTCTTTTTTGATTCTTTATCTTACCTGATTTCTCAGGCTAATATATTAAGGTTATGTTAAACAGAAAAATAGAAATTGTAATAGTCAACATCCTTACTTGGTTTCTAATTTTAATGGGAAATTAAACCCTTTGTCAGAACAGAAAAACATGAAGGACTTTTTTAATCATAGAAGTTTTCCAGCAATGAAAATTGTTCAGGTAAAGTTTAACATTGTTACTAGGACTCATGTGAGCATCAGATGTTATTATTACAAACAAAAGAAAGTGACTCCCTTGAAATGCATGGCCCATGAGAGCATTCACAAATAAACAGAAACTTGAACTTAGCCAAAGTGTATAGAACAAGAAAAGAGGGAATGAGAAGGGAAGTTTGAAATACCATACAGACAGAAAAGAAATAAATTTGAACAGGACAGAATTTGGTGAATTGTGGCTTATAAGGTAAGAGAGTTATGAGAAAGAGAATGATTATAAAAATAATTATGGGAGTAGATTATTATCAGATTATAAAAGATCTTCAGTATTAGTGTTAAGTAATTTTGACAGTGTTATAAACAGAAGAAGTGTTTTCAACATTTTAGAGAAAAAGAAGTAAATGTTTTGCAGGATGCAATGTCGAGAATGAAGCAAAAGAAGGAAAAAGAGAGTAGAGTCAAGTGCTTCTCATACTGAGCAGCCATGTGTGTGATAAGGAAGAGAGGTGTGGAAAACAACTAGGAAAAGTATGGTTCTAAGAAAAAAATTTCCCTTCAGAGTACATCTTAACTGGAGAATTCCCTCACCAAAATATTCTTTCAGAAAGTAGTTATAATTGTGAGTGGGAGGTATTTATGACTTTCTAGTTGAATAAGTTATTTTATATGGTGTAACACATTCACCAAGTAGCTCCATATGAAGGAACGATAAGAATCCAGGAGATATAGACTAAGAGGCAAACTAAAATTTCAGGGAAACTTAAGTGAAATGGACAAAGAGCCTAAAGCAGCATATATTTGTCAGTAAGTACAATACACAAAGCTGTACTTCTTTACCTACAAATCTAGAGTAGTCTCAAACTGTTTCTATTTAACTGCTTATTGTTTTCTTAGGATGTGAAACATTTTGGTATTATTTAGCTTAAGTGTGTGTTGACAAGTTCGTAGTGTGCTTTCTTTATAAAATTTCAAACTGCCTAAGGACAGGAATTTAATCTGCCTTATTCATCAATCTGCCTTATTCATCAATCTGTCCACACCACCTTGAATATTTCCAAGCGTGCTGAAAGTGTTAAAATATTTTTGGAATAAATTCTTGAATTTTTAGCATCTCTGCTAAATCTCTATTCTATATTTTGTGTATGATCAGATTTGCTGAAAGGTATGTACATTATAAGGAGGAGTACAAGTTGATATTCAACAAAGAGAGCTCTTTAATATGAAGGAATGAAAGAGAAGCCTCTATACTTGGTGATTTGAACATATCAGGCTTGTAAAGAATTTATTTTCTAGGGGAAGTATGAAGAAAGAAGTGATATAGATAATAAGTGGATGAGATATATTCAACAATTTATTTTATCAACAATTATTTGTTGAAACATACATGTTATTTTATTGTTTCCTTGAAAATCTTACAATAAGATAAATGTAATGAATGTAAAAACCTAATCAGGGTCCAAATTTCATTTAAATAGAATGAGAAGCCTTATCTAAATTATCTGACATGAAGAAAGCAGGAAGTTCAGACAGAAAATATAGAAAATGGGACCCAAAATAAGATAGTGACAGGATTTAGAAGGCAGAGTTGAAAGATACACTTCAGAGATTTCTAGGAAAATAGATGCACCTTGAGTCCATAATATTAAATGAAATAAATTAGACAAACATGTGAGAATATTACATTGTTTTTCTGATATAAGAAATCAAAAGTGTAAATAGGGACAAAATTGTATAATAGGTATTGTAAAACAGGAGGAAAATGTTCAAATGTCGAGTGTAATGGGGTTCGAGGGAGGGTGGCAAGAAGGAAAGAAAGGAAAAGTTACAATGAAAAAAGAAGTATATGGCAGAGATTTTAGTATTTTGAAGAGGTGAGGGCCACTTTATCCTGTGGGACCAGAGGGAGGAACACAAGGGTAGTTGTGAATTATTCTGTTGAATATGAAAGTGAATGCAATTGAAGGTGAGAAAATTCTGACCAAAAGCCTTTAGTATTCTCAAGAATATCAAAGTGAGATTCCTGATGTGAAGCCTCATTCTCAACTCTATACTTCTGGGTTGTACATTTAAACAAGTTCATTAGACATTTTCTTCTTTATTTTTTCAACCTCATTGTTTCAAATAAGATAAATAAGTGTAGGTATACTGACATAATTTTATAAATATGTGATTCCAATTATGGAGCATTAAGCAAAGAGAAGAATGAAAGTTGATTCTCTATGGAACCAGAGACACTGGGAATAGAAAAATAAGTTTATTTTCATTTTTTGTTTATCTCTGTATATATGCAAGAGTACAATGTATATTTTTCTGTATTTAGCATCTTCCTCATGAGGTAATATTGTGAGATTAATCACTACAGTTGTATATATCTGTGATAGTTGTGCAATATTCCATTGTATAAATACGTCACTCTTTATTCACCCATTTTTTTGTAGAAGGACACTTAAGTTTTTTGCAGGTTGTGATTTCTATGAATAGTGATGCCATAAATGTTCTCTGGAAGTAGATAAAGGTATGTATATGGATATTTCCATATTCTTAGAATTACAATTCTTGGCTTTTTTTTTTATCATTTTCCTATCGGTGTATCCACGATGTCCTATTTTGTTTGGATATTTTCACGACATTTGAGTACTGAGATTCATTATACTGTATTATCAATTTAACTAGAATGCAAAATTTAATCACCCATTTTGTGTATCATGTCCACCACCCACTGTTATCCAGTGAAGTAAATTTTTCTACTGATTTGGTGCATATTGACTCAATGACTCTATGCACACATTTTCTGCATCACTGATGTTATTCCTATATTGAACTAGCTGAAAGGTTACTTATGCACTTTTTCTAATTTTTACATTAGACAGCAACAGTTATCCCACTAATAGTTGTATTTGCTCCTGTATTAATTTAGATGGCATATAATCTTAGATTCTGATTTGTATTCCCCAGGAATAGCAAATAGTGCTATAGATTACATATACAGTTTTCCTTCCAAAAAATCAAATCAATATTAGTTGGATTAGTGTATGTGGACATAGAACAGTGTTAGGGTAAAGTGAGGCAAAGGTGAGACTAGTGAAAGAAACAGTTTCAGAATTGTGCCAGGATTTTATTGCATAGAGGAAATGGCTGGACCAAGGTTCAAAAGACCATGGACCCTGAGCAAAGCCTAGAGCATATTTTATATGGGAATTTAGGTAGGGTAGGAGGGCATTGCAGAGGTAGGTACAAAAGTTTGTGTCTCTGAGTAGGGCTTATAAGGATACCTGATAAGACAGGGTGGTGTTGGGCATAGGAGGAGTACAGGTAGGTAGCGTGTCTGCATGGGGAAGCAGCTGGGAGCTTTTACAGATGTGAAATATAGATCTCATTGGGAAGTTTCACTCTCTTCTAGCCTTCAGGAGGCAGATGAAATGAGAGGCTAGTGAAAGCAGCTGAGGGGTTTGTAGCCTACCTGAAACCTATTGTGGAGGGAAGAGAGAATCTGCTGAATCCAGCAGATGGGAAGGGGATATTTTCCTTGGTCGAGGAACCATCCCTCTAAGGTGGGCAGTGCCTGGTACTGGGAGTGTTCTTTTGTTTAACAGTTGGAGAAGATGCTTATCAGGGAGAGGTATTGGCCCTGCGGGAGGGAGGTGGGTGGAGTGCTGGCAGAGGCAGCGACCTCCTTGGCTATTGAGTCTGTTAGAGTTTCCCTGTGCTATGGGGTCTGTGTGTTTTTGATGTCTCCTAGAGTACATAACTCCTGGTTGGGCAGTCAGGAGGACTACCTTTCAGGATGCACTTCTTAGGTGTGAATTGATGATGGAGGGTCCCTTGATGGTAAGAAATTCTCTTTCAGCCCATAGTGTTGCATGGTTGTGAGAATATGGAAAGTGTATTTTGAGTCTGTATAGACATTAACTTCCTTTACCAAGCAAGAAGTTTCAGGTCAGAGCTATCTGTTCAGTCTCTCATGAGGTGGTATGTGTAGGGTTGAGAGCTTGGGTTTTGCTTATTGTGTCAATTCTAACTTGAGTAACCAGCTCTCACCACAGAAGTGCCTGAGGTTTGGCGAGAACTGCCATCTATGAACCAAGTGTGTTGTGGATTCTGTGTAGGAAAGCCTGAGATGTGAGGGAAGGGACTGGTGAGAAATTATATCATGGCAAGTTAATCATCCTCCAAAACAAGGTGTGTATTGTCTTTTACCTCTGTGAGTGGAATCAGGAGGTTTGTAGGATAAAACCACGGCCTGGGGTATTGGTGGGATTTTTGAGGAAGACAGCATAGAGCCTGAGGAACCTTGGAGCTGAGAGTAGGTGGGGAAGATGGGAGAGGTAAGAAGGGCCTGAAAGTAAAGATGGTAGTGAAGGATAAAGGAGAGAAATATTTATAGTGTCCAAGAGCAGTGCAGTGTCCAGTGCTGGCAGTAGCCAGGAAGCCATCCCTTGATAGTGGGGCACTAGTTTTCATGCTAGAAAGGCAACTGGGCAAGACAAGTAATCTGTACTCAAAACTGCACTGGGGCATCCTTTTTGTCTTGCTGTGTGAGGGAGGAATGGCTGGGTGGGGAACAGAATATGTAGAGAGGTGGGCAGTGTGAAAGCCTGTTTTCATTTCTGAAAACACACCTAGGAGAGATCCTTTTGTTCTTAGAGGCCTGAAGGATTGTTGTGAGTGAGCTCATAGAGTATTTTTGTGAGAAGTGAAAAGCCTGGGCTGCAGGGCAGAAGTAACCTACAGTTTCCAGAAATTGAGGATTCCTAGGAGAGTGATGGGCATTCAGATTTGGGTGATACATTGTACAAGCTGTGGGTGAGATGTGGGGGACAACTCAGATATTTTTCTGCAGGGGGATTCCTAGGTGTAGGACTGATGGCTTGCAAGTGTGGGCCTTGAAGGGGGAGCCACAGTATCTCTTATTGTCTACACATTGGAGGAGGATGAGAGTAACTTGACTGCAGAAGGCAGAGGGGCTGCAAAGGAGATCATCAACATACTGAAGGAGACAGGAAGTGGTGCAGCAGGAGGAAAGGAGGTCATACATGAAGGGTGAAGGCCTGGCTGAAGTAGTGGAGACTACCACAGAAACGTTGGGAGAGAACTGTCCAGATGCCTTGATGTGATTGGCGGGAGTCTGGGTTTGTCCACATGAAGATAGATAGTGGCTATGATTCCCAGTGCATGGGGTGTGGCTAAAAAGGTGTCTTTGGGATCTATGATGGTGGGTGGGCAATGAGAGGATGGAGGGCAGGAGGGTGGCAAGATTGGGCAGTATAGGGTGAATGGGGAGCACAATCTGATTGATGGCTCAGAAGTCTTGGACCAGAATGTATGAAGGGTCTGACATTTTCACAACATGGATGGGAGTGTTGAAAGGGGAATTGACCGATATGAGAAGGCCATGTATGAGGAACTGTGTGATGATGGGTTTTAGCATTCTGAGAGGAAAGTTGGGTAAGGAACATTGTTGCTGAGATGGGAAGGAGTGAACATCTTTAAGAGGGATGAGGAGGGTGCCTAGATGTGTGACAGCAGCAGTAGTAGAGATGTCCCAGACATGTAGGTTTGTGCAGAGAGAAGGGATCAACAAGAAGGAGGGAGTCAGAATGGAAAGGGAAGTTCAGGAGGGGAAAGAGGTATGGGTGGTATTAGAGGTAGTTACAATAGCAGAAATTTTTCTTAAGATGTCTCTCCTGCAGTGTAGGATGAGGCAGGTCGTGAGGACCAGAAAGGCAGGAGAGAGTATGTGGTTTTCCAACTGGGAGCCTTGGGAGACCTAGATATGGAACCATCCATCCCTACAACAGAAATGTTAGCTAAAATGTCAGCTAGAAAAGGTGGGAAGGTGGGATGGGTTACTATTTTATCATTTAGAAATGGAAGTGGTCTTAGCTTCCACCTCAAAATTTATCCAGTGTTTGGCAGCTCTGATGGTCCAAGTGGTGTCTGAGACTTTCATGGTGTGTCAGTCATCAAAGGCCCATCCAACCAAATCAAGCAGAAATGAGTTGTCATTGGAAGGGTACCCTTGAGAGGGACTCCTAAAGCAATCTTGATTGTCTCCAGACTGACTTACAGTGAAGGCACCCACATGTGGGCCAAGTTTTGGGATGGGTTTGAGTGTGGGGTACTCTTTCGTCTAGTGGCCTGACAGTTGACACTTAAAGCAGAGTCTTGGAGTGGTAGACTCTCTATTTGTACCCCTCAATGCTTTTTTGGCATCCTACCTGTGTTTTTGGTTTCTCATGGTGGAGGCAAGTAAGTCTAAGTCAGAATTCTATAGATGATGGGCTGTATTGTCCCATGTGTAAGAGACCTTGAAGGCCAGGGAAGGTAATTCATGTTTTGTGGTGTGAGAGTCTGTCTCAGTTTTTTGGGAACCTGAGGAGCTGAGTAATGATAAAATACATTTTGAGTATCAATTGTCTTTTCCTGCTTTACAAATTGAGTGTAGTCCATTTCCATGAGTATTTTCCAATAGAGACATAAGCTAAGGTGGATTTTCATTGTTTTTTTGAGCAATCTCCGTTCAGTTTGTCATAATTGATTGACTAGTGAACTGGGTTTTTTTCAGTCCTTACATGAAGCAAGTGATCATGTAATCTCTTGTTTTCTTTGTGGAGCCAGTTCCTTCCTCATGTCTTTGTTAAAGTTCCAATGGGATCTGTCCTGGGGAAAAACCATGGTACTGTCGCTCAGTTGGGGTTATGTCTGTGGCATTCATTGGCATGTTCTTGGGAAAAGGTTCAGATTTGTTCTCATTCATTGAGGCAATGTGTGGAAGTGGGGGTGATATTGACATCATCCCAGGTAAGGCCATAGGTTTGAGTTAGATACTGAAACACTTGTGTGTAAGTGCAGGAATCAGAGAGAAAGGAAACAAGGTAGTGAGCAATTTGAGAGAGATTAATGAGGAAAAATCTGGACACTGCCTCTGAGCCAATGACCTTGCAGAGAGGGAGTTGGGTAGCAGGAGTTGAGGAGCCAAAGCAGAGTCCAAAGCGGATGTGAGAGAAACTGGGGTGTGAGATGAGGGTATGGTTGGGAGAGTGTGGAATGGGGTTGTCCAGGAGAAATAGAGGGAGGGGATGTGAAGTTGGAGAAGCTGACCTGTATGGTGGTGGCTGGGAGACAGCCTGGGGTGTCAGTTGGAGGAGAGAGAATGGCAAGACAAAGATTTGGCAGAGGGGTGAAAGAAGAGGGAATCAACAAGAAAGCCAATTCTTAGTCAGGAGGGGACAGAGGGAGCAGTTGGTGGTATGGAAATGAGAAGTTCAGCAGGGTCACAGGAGGTGCAGAGGGAGGGTTGTCAGAGGAGAACAATAAAATACCAGGACATATGGACTTCAAACTATTTTCTCAGGCTGTGAAAATAATTGTTAAGTTCTCAGAGAATTGGAAAGTCAAATGTGCCATGGAGTGGCCACTGGGAGGTGTTATCTAGCTTGTAGGTTATCCATGTTCTGTTATAGAAATAAATGGGATAATTTGGCTTCAGGTCAGGTGTACATTGGAGAACTTTGAGATTTTTTTTTTTTTTGATTTCACATACAGTCCTGCCTCCCCAAGGTATCACAGTACTGTCAGATAACCAGGCATTAAAAAGGCATGGATGTGGTCTCTTCCTCATATACTTTATACACTTAGGAAAAGATGAAAATCAAAAGGTATTTTTTCTTGCTGGTAAAAAACAGAAAAAAAGAACAAAACATCCAATTACTTGATTTCTACTGACCCAGAAGTTTTACCTATCTTAAGAAGGGAAAAGTTGCTCTTTGGGACCCGAACCACTCGGACCTGCAGAGTGGCCCAGGCTGTTTGGATTGAAAGTGTGCGCAGACTGCATCTCGGCGCAACTGTTTGGGACCCTTCATCCGCAGGGAACTGCCTGGAGACTGGCATCTGGGACAGGTCTGTTTGGGCCCGTAGCCCCACCCTTCACCCCCAAGAAGTCTCCCAGAAAGCAGCATC